>VZTV01117509.1:0-19558 GCA_013400875.1 Anhinga rufa | reverse complement strand
AAAAATAAAAATAAATCTGTGGAGCATGAAAACTTGAATAAATCTGGTGGCTTTATCAGTTCTGGAAGCTTGCTGCAGGGTTTCTGCATGGATATTTATAGTTACTCAGTGAGGAGCACCTTGCAGCGCAGATACCAGTCTATGCTGTGTGTGTGAGAGGGGAGCAATGGCCTAAGCACTGTTTGTCAGAGAGAAAGGCTGTAATTTTAATAGGAGAGCCCTCAGTTGGGGTAATAACGAGCCACTGCTGTTCTTTCAGCTGCTTCTGCAGCACCACCTGGGCAGATCGGGTGCTGGAGGTCGGTGTCACCAAGGGCTGCTCAGGGTGCTGCAGGTGGAATAACTGGGCTCTCCTTTGCCTTCCCCCTGGAGAGAGGCAGCAGAGGTGGTACCCTCACCTCTCGGGGGCTTTACCTTTACCCAGGTTCTAGGACTCGACCTCAAACTGGCTAGTGAAGAAGAAAGAGTTTCCAGCATTAGAGAGACGGGGAGAGAACCTGCAGAGGGGCTCAGCACCTGCAGGGAGCAATGCCAGGAGGGGTGAAGGGGAGCTGCAGCCTGGCAGTAGGTGCAGAACAAGCCCCAGAGCTGCGCACGACCTGGGCACCCCCTCCTCTAGCACACAAATAAAGCCTAGTGGTGAAGCTTCCCTTCTAAAATGGCTTTTAACTCATCTTTACAAGAAACTCCTCACCGTGCACAGCAGCAGGCGGCAAACTTTCCGTCTCTGGGAAAGCTCTGGTGATATGCAAGTACATACCTGTTCTAACAACAGTCTGTGTTTTTAGAGCTGAGAAGGAACCGGGTCCTACCCTGAGCGGAGGGACCTCATGCACAAAACCACCGAAGAGAATAAACCTGTTGTGGGGTAATGCGTTCAGCAGCACACGGCACAAACACCCAGCAAAGATTTTAATTACTATGTACAAAGGTGCTTTGGTCAGGGCTGTGCATTCGGCTCCTCCGCATGTCAGCGAGCAGCTATGCAGCAGAACAGGCTGTCGGATTAAGGAGTCTCCGACAAACCCCGTGCTGAGGACATCAGAGGACACCAGCCAAGCCGGGAAGTGAGTGAGCTGGGTGGTACCACCGAGCAGAGCTGCCCGCAGCCTCCCGGGCACCGGGTGCCTCTGCAGCTGCGCTGCTGCCTGCGCTGCTTGCACCACGCTGCCTTGGAGAGAAGAGGCTTGGGCAGGTCTGCGAGAGAGCACGGCACGCAGGGACCCGGCTGTTTCAGGTCAGAACACGAAGCCGTTTTAGGGGCTCGGCTGTACTGTGACCCCAGCCCGCAGCAGTGAGAAACCTGCCTCGCATGGGTGCGAGATGAGTTTCTCTCCCCCCAGTGCAGCAGGGTGCAGGTGAGGGGCCGGGGGCTCACCTGCAAGCACATACCTGTCAAGCGCCCGCACAGCCTTATCTCCGCTGGGGAGGCGAGTTAATGTGTAACCCGGCTCTGTTTGGTTAGCCCAGAAAAGCAAAGAAGTCCTGGGATAGGCACGGCCAGGACAAGGATTTGGGCAGCGTGGAACAACAGACGTCCTGGTAAAAAAAGAAAAAAAAAATTTTAATAATTTCTGTTCCTTCTTGTCCTTTGCTTTCTGTCCTTTTCCTGCTGAACGGGCTGCGGGCAAGGGGCTGGGTGCCTCTGCCCGGCTGCGACGTGGGGCTCCGGGCACCTGCGGGGTTACGGGCGTGCTTTGCTTTGGAAGGGGCAAGTTGTGGCAGTGTCACGGGAGGTGGCACCAGCGAAGATGGACGAGGTGGTTTGAAGGTGGTAGCGGGATAAAAGCTGGGGAGATCCAGCCGCTGCCAGCTGAGGGGCTGCGAAAACTTGTGCTCTGGACAGCAAACAGCTCTGGCAGCTGTTAGGTGCACTTGATTTACTTGTTTAAATAGGGAGAACTATAGATCTGCCACCACCATGTCCTTTCACCCTGAGGTGGGATCCGTCCCGCTGTGCTGCTGCAGAGCGGGAGCAGCTGGGGCAGTTCCTGCAAAGGGTGTTTTGCTTTCTTTTTGTGTTCTGAGCTGGCCAGGACGGAGCCCTTTGCCAGCACCCGTAAGGCAGAGGGGGTACGGCTGCTCTACCTTAGACAGCAAAAATATCGAGGTTCTTTAACATCGCTGGAGAGCTGTGATGGAGCGCTTGTAGTAGTACTGGGCTTAAAAGAAAGTAGCCTTTTCACATAAAGCAATTAGCATTAATTGCTACCCAGCACCTCTTTGACCTTTGAGGGCTCAGTGAGCTTTGTAAAGGACAGTTATGGCAGCTGTCACTACAGCTGTGTGAACTGGCCTTTTATTTTAGATAAATAGCTTCTTCCAAAAGCATTTTTAGTGGGGGATGATATATACACCATTGAAAAACCGCTTTTCAAGTATCATGTCTTTTAATTTAAATGCTCAGTCATATTTTTAGTTTGTGGCTGAACTGCTGTGTCATTCAGCAAAAGGAAGGAACTGTAAAATCCTTCTGAATCATAAAAACTAGGATTTTTCAGCGCTGCTTCTTCCCCTTTCCTGGGTCGAATGAATGCATTAGAGCCATAATCGCATCAGAGAACTGGTGGGCAGGAAAATGAACTTGTTGCTGCGTAGATCCTCTCCAGCGTCCGACGAGCTCTGGGCTGAACTTTGCGTCCCCATGAGCTGGGGCTCAGTGGGTGCCAAAGCCTTGGCGGCTGCTTTATGTTTCTGCAAACGCTGTTTGAACAAGAG
Source organism: Anhinga rufa (assembly GCA_013400875.1). NCBI lineage: Eukaryota > Metazoa > Chordata > Aves > Suliformes > Anhingidae > Anhinga > Anhinga rufa. The sequence continues at coordinate 16,840 of VZTV01117509.1, read as the reverse complement.
CAAATTATTTCTTCCAGTGGGCCGATGCCAGCGAGCATCCTCATGGAGGGATTAGCTCCGTCGAGACCCCTACTTAGAGCTGGGCCACGCCACTGCTCTCCTGCCCGTAGGGCTGCCTTGCACAGCGGCCGCGGGCTCCGACCGGCTGCTCCAGATACAGGCGTCAAGTTCGAGCAAGACTTTCACTTCCCCAAGAGTGTTTTGCTCTCTCGAATTTGTGCGGCAGGGTGGGAGGCAGCGAGGAGCGTTGCAGCAGCCCTGACCAAGCCGGCGGTAGCCTCTTGCAGCTTAGAAGTAGATTCATGTTGCCTGATGCAAATGTTCGGGTGCACAGCAAAACCGTGTGGCTTGCAGAAGCCTAAGAACCCCCAAACTCAGCTGGTGTCTCCGCTTCCTGACACCTGCTTCCAGAGGTAAAAGCTCTGGCTATAAAGTTATCCGAATTCAAAGAATCAAGAGTATTGCTGTTCCAAAACCACTGCTTACTGAAATGTAATTTAGGCAGTAAATAACGCAAAGCTGAGTCTGAAATATTAAAATCCTCCTGCACGGAAGGATTGGATCTGTCAGGGCGTGGGCGTTGAAATCTGATTTTTGTGGCATATTCTAATTACAAAGGAATTCTTTCAGGGTCTAACACTCTGAACAAGCAGCCAGTTCTGCTCACTTATCACTAGATCTAAATCCCTGAGCCTGCTACAAGAAAAAAAAAGCAGCAGTGTGTTCCTGTGTGCCACGGCCAGGTTACAGCACAAAGAGCTCCTCTGTCTTCTGACGAGCAAATCCTCTTGCGTGGGTCCGTGTGTGTTGGAGGGAGTGTTTGTTTTGCCGCTCTCATTAGCCTCCACAGCCCAGTTCTCCTCTCCCAAAGAATGGGCGGTGCGCGCAAAGAAAAGACGTAATTGGTGGTGTCAGTAAATTTTGGAAGCTTAATGCTTTACATCCATAAGTAATTATGCCTTTTGTAGGCTGCCCAGCCTCTCCCCGCAGGCAGCAGGGCTCTCTTGGCTATGCACCCTGCAAACATAACTGGCCCCTCCGCCGCCTGGGACCCTGCCCCGGGAAAGCCTCGCTGTTGGGAACCCCGACGGCATGTTGGTTGTCAGCCAGCCACTACGGCGTTCAGGTCCCACCGGTGCCGGGGGTACGGGCTGCATCCAGAAGAGCAGCGGGGGGTGCATTGCCATTAGCAGAGGGGGACGTTGGGGTGCTGCTTGCAACACCCCCGGGGTGGCTGGGGGTGCAGCACATCGCTGTAGCCTGGGCACAGCTCCCAGGGCTGCCCTGCTCCGGGCAAGCTATGCCAGGCACGTACCCAAACACACCCAGGCGTGCCCCGAAGGTACACGGGCACCTCCCTGCGGCCACGACACCTCCGTGGCCCCAAAGGATGGGTGGCAGAGGAAGCTCTTTGCCAGGAGGAAGCTCACGGCAGAGCAATGCTGCCGTTCAGTCACAGCCTTTCGGGTCGGCGTGTTCAGAAGCTTGAGAGCCCGTCCGCTGCGGAGCTGGCGGGAAGAGGTCCCACAGGGCAGAGCTGGGCTGGGGCTCACGCCGGGACAGGAGCACTGCTACCGAGCTCCGAGGCTGCAGTGGGCTTACAGCCTCTTCCTTCGCTAGGGAACCACCTTATCCACACCTCCGAGGTGATCAGGTAACCACCGGTGCGAGATGGCTGTGGGTAGGCAGTCCAGAGCTTACCCTATTTCCAGTTCTTTTGGAGAAATCTTCAGTTCCAAGGATGCTTTAAAGAAGCCCAGCTGCCCCTTCCCCTGGAGCGAGCAGCTTAAGAACGAGCGCGTTTGCATCCCCCAGCAGCTTCCCAGCCCGCCTGCCCTCGCTCCAGCTGAGCCAGCACGCTTGCACCACCCCAGGGGGGTCTCGCAGCTTAACGCCTCTCCTTTCTTCCGCTTCAGCCGGGATATTGCCCCCCACGCCGGACGCCACAGCAGCCTGTGATATGCCTAGGAAGGAGCTGGGGCTGGGGATGGCTGGCTGCAACTCTGGCAGCTGCGACAGCATGGTCAGCACGGCCTCCAACCACTCACAGTGTGTAAGTAACCTTGTTGTGCCCAGCCCGCGCAGGGCAAGGGCTCAGCTCGCCCCCCTCAGCAGCTGAGGAAGGATTTTGGCCAGACCTCAGCTCAAAACGGCTCTCCATTGATGCTTTGGAAGCACGTGGGGGCCCCGATACAGCACCATGCTGAGGGCAGCACAAGGACCAAATTAATTCCTGCCCCAAAGCACTCCCAGGCTTCCCATCCTGCCACGCGTGGCAGCAGTCAGGAGTCTAAGCTCCTGCAAGGTCTCCTTGGGGAAATGATACCAAGAGCCCAGTGGCTTCTGCATTGCCCAAAGTTGCAGATAGCGCAGGGACCGGGCAGGAGCAGCCTGGCGAGTTCCCCAGTGGGGGGTTAGACCAGTTGGAGAGCTGGGTCAGACTGGCTCCGATAATGGTGACTTCATCTGGAAAAGACAGCGAGCCGTACTCCTCCCGGCTGACAAGAGATTAATTTCCTAGCTAAGGCAGAGATGAGTTTGGACCATGGGTGTAGATGTGTAATTTTTCACCATCTGTCCATTAAAGCTGTTTGTCTCCAAACACTGATTCCAAGATTGATGGACTAATTACATCCTGTCTGACTTGGAGCATAATTGATATGTGCAAGTGCAGCGCTCGGTCCTGAACAGGTTTTCCATTTGATGTTACTGCAAACCAGAACCAAACCCTCTGAAATTTATTAGGGATGGAAAAACTGGTTGCAATACTGCACGGTAAAAGTTTTGGATAGGTGTCTCCCTGCAAAACAGCTCCACCTGGGACAATTTCTCCTCTATGCTTGTTGATCTGATGCACTCTCCATCCATCCTTTCCTGCACTTTAGCTTTTTTCACGTTACGTTGCATGTATCTCCTTGTGACTTCACACTTCCACAGCAAGATCTCATGACACTTGAAATACAACGAAAATTAAACAGGATCTTCCTGGGGTATGAATGGGAGAGCAAGGAGAGGGACCACCACCCCCAGATAAGCCTTCAGTATTTATGATATTTAGGACAGATATGATATTTTCAGGACAGATGTCCGTACCCTTAGACTACCCATGTTACCCACCTGCTCATATTTCAAAGCAAACTAAAGGACTAAACGGTAGAGGCCAAGTTTCCAAGTTAATAATAACCCATCTTCCGATGCTTATAGTAGGGTAATATAAAAATGGCCTTAAGCATGTATATATATATGTATTATAGAAAGTTGTTTAGTTTTCTGTAGCTGTAAGTAGCAATTTTTGAATAGTCTCTGGCCAAGTCTCCTGGCCAGGAGCTGTCACAGGTCTCCTCTTAGCTGCCAGGGCTGTGAACAATAATACACCCGTATCTCCTACCTGTACTGCTTTTCTTTCTTTTTTCAGAGTGATAACAGTTATGACTACTTATCTGTGGAAGAGAAAGAGTGTTTGATGTTCTTAGAAGAAACTATTGGCTCACTGGATGCAGAAGCAGACAGCAGGGTCTCTACTGATGAGACCGACTATGTGGAGCCCTCCAAGCTGCCTGGGACGTGGCTTAAAAGAGGCTCCATTCCCCAGGGTAAGCTGGAAATCCGTGCTCCAGCCTTGTTTGCAAAGGGACTTTCTCGCTGGGGTGCATTCCCTTGGCAGGCAGGGAAGGAGCATTGCCCCAGTTTCATGCACGTGGTAAGCTAAAGCCAGCTTATTTTCATCACTCCGTGGTGAGAGGTGGCTGTAGGCAGCAAGACAGGTAGGGCACCAACAGCCTTTTCCCAGTTCTCGCATGCAGGAGCTGCTAGCAGCCACCAGCAAGGTCAGCAGAGCCGCAGGGCAGAGCAGAGCATCTTTGCTCGTGCTCTGAACAGGCTTACACAGATTAACAAGGCTCCTCATTCAGTGTGCTTTGTCAAATCTAGAGTATCTGTCTTTATTAGCGGTGACAGCATATTATCTGGGGTCAGGGTAAACTCTCTGGGCGTGAGTACTCCGCCGTGGCTGCACTGGTTTTGCAGGTGTGAAGAAGCGAGTCTTGTAAACAGGAAGGTGTCCTGTGTCTGTGTGCAGAACGGTGTATGACTTCACATCTCTCTCTGCCTAGGTTTGGAAAATGGGGCTCCCCCTCCGAGTTTAGGTCAGCAGCATGCAGCCGAACAGAAGAGTAAGAGCATCTCTGCCTTCTCAAGCTCGGCTCCAGCAGCGGTTCCAAGCCCTGGCTTTTACAGTCTTCCAAGGAACGTCACTGTAGCCAACGCACAAAGAGCAAACGGAGCTTCTGACAGCAACGCGACTGTCCGCACAGTGGAGAACCCAGTGCCAGTAGGTAAATCTTCACAGGACGTGGCCAAGGAGGACAGGCTTGACCAAGCCAACATGGAAAGCCAGATAAAGCCCCCAGGGTCTTTGATTATCCAGTCTTCAGATCCCTTCCAGGATGACCTGGTGAGCCACGAGTGGTCACGTAGCAATCGCTCAGATGCCAAGAGGGAAGCAGCCAAGCAGACCAAGACTTGGACTTCATGGGGCCAGCCAGAGAAATCCACATTGGAAGAGGCCCCTCAGGACCCCGGTGCCAAGCGCGGGCCTCCAACTGCCCCCAAACCGCGAAAATTGCCACCAAATATCATCCTGAAAACCGGCAAAAACAGCTCAGTGCCACTCACCACAGACCCTGGCCAGAAGGTAAAAGCACCACTTCCATCCTCGGCCAGCTCTCAGCCCGGCTCTGCCAGCGACACCACTGCTGAAAAGGCAAATTTGGGGCACCTTGACCCCAAGGAGAGGGAGAAAGCGCGGCGGGAGGCGTTGGAGAAGCTTGGACTGTCACAGGACAGGAGGGAGCCCAGCACCGACCTTCAACCTACCATGCATCCCCAACCAAGGGAGACGGCATTCCCCATCCCTGGGGAGCCGGAGGCATGCTGCGGGGTGGCAGAGAGGTCAGTGCCAGGTGTCCGGCAGATGAACTTCAAATCCAACACCCTGGAGCGCTCTGGCGTGGGGCTGAGCAGCTACATGACCAGCGCCAAGGAGCAGAGCGTCAAGACCAGCAGCTCCCTGGGCAAGATGTCCTTCATTGAGCGGCTCGCCCCGAGCTTCCTCAGGAGCAGCCGCCCCCGGCCGGCATCCCTCGCGGTGGGGAAGGACTTTGCTGGTCTGAAGGAGCCAGGGCAGGTGGAGCAGAAGAGCAGCAAGCGGCAATCTCACCCGCTGCAGAGCTTCCCCAGGCCACCCCGCTCCTACGTCAGCGTGAAGATTTCCCCCAAGGGCGCAACCGATGAGAACCGGCGAGAGGCACTGAAGAAGCTCGGTCTGCTGAAGGAGTAGCTCTGTGGGCGGCGGGGCTGCTGGAAAAGGGGCTTTTCATCCCGGATCCAGGTGCCTTCACGGTCTGTCCTCAGGCAGCACAATCATAAGCATCTTCCCCTGTGATCTGCTCCGGCATCTTGGGAGGCGTACCACGAGAGGAATTTGGAGCTTCCCACCAAATAAAGTAACACCATGTGTACATAATATTTTGTATATAGCAAGTGTATATGAGCTATTTATATAAAGCATCACTCAGCGTGTGGATGGGGCATATTCTCCTACAAGGTCTTTAATGCATTTGTGGATTCATTGCAGCAGGGAAGCCATGGAATTGGGGGTTTGCTTATTTTAAGAGGGGTTGCCCATGGATAAAGCCTCTCTGGGAAGAACTGCTGCTCCTTTAGGATTTTATGGGGTTTTGTTAACTTTACCCAAAGCCTGCAAGGCCTGAGCACTCGCCTGCCCCATGCCAAGTGCCTCCCAACAGCCACAACTGCCACATACAAAACTGTCAGGCTGATGGGAACCGGGGGGGTGTCTCAGCAACGCTCCCCCCATGGACGAGTGCTCCTCATACAGCGCCTGCAGGCGAGAGGCTGGATGGCTGCACAGACGTCCCACTGCCTCCTCTGCTAGACTGCTCCCCCATCCAGCCCTGACAACCTGGATATAGCGCTTACAACCCCATGCAAGACATGCACGCATCCATGTTTATCATGAAGTGGCAGTTAAGAAGCGACAGGCTGCGTTTCGGTGGCAAAACCAGCAGTGCCACCCAAAACGAGATGCAGCTCCGAGACAACACCATTTCGCTCCCTTTCAAACTCTTCTCACATCTTTCAGACCCAGCTGATGCTGTCAACGTTTATGCTGTGCATCTTTTATAGCAAAGGTGGTTTATTTCTGTAATAAATTTGTATATATCAGAAAATGACTGTAATACAGATTTACTCTTGTGTTGAGTCAGAGCTCTGGTAAAGCTAAATAATGAGTTTTAACCTTCAATATGTCTTGATTTGAGGAGTGAGTGACCCAGACAGCAGCAAGCCTTCAGAAATGGTGAGGTCTGAACCAGAGACTTGGGCCTCCTACAACCCAGGAGCCACATGAGACAGGATTTCATGTAAGTGCTTCCAGTACAATAAACAGATGCAACGTCTGCCACAGCACTGCCAGATTGGGACCAGTGACAAGGGACCTGCTGCTGCTCCAGTCGATCCCTTCCAACCTGCACCATCTCCCACCGTAACCATGTTAGTTGAAAAGCCACACTAACAGCTTAGCTTGAAAGGATCATTTTAACTTCTTCACTAAGAAAATCCTTCACGCAACCCTGGCTTTCAGTGTTGGCCATCTAGAGAGAGCCTCTGCTAATAAAGCAAGCGCCTTTGCTCCTAACAGGCAATTTAATTTCAACTCTAACGTAGGCTTCCTTTAGAGAGAGGGGCCGACCCGTGGAGGCAATTGCACTAAAAGATTTACTGCTGTTAATTAACTGCTTGCAGCATTAAGATAAAAGTTGCACTCGATCGTTTTCATCGCTGACCTTGCAGTACAATCAGCTTTTAAAGACACCGTTGTGAATAATAACCAGGCTTATACTGACAAAACCCAGAGCCAGGCTTCTAATCCCTCTCCAAACAGGCACCAGCGGAGCTTTGGTTTTGCATGGAAAGAAAGGGAGGGCATCCTTCTGCAAAAGCTGCATCATTTCACAACCCTCTGCATAATAAGGTGTGCCCAAGGGGAGGGAATGGTACTGACCCATGTAACGAATCCAAGGAAGACGAGAAAATGATGTCCGATTAGCTGCACTTCATGAAAGCAGGGAAATACTTGTTTGAAGTTAAGCAATTAACTAAATTAGTTTTGGGGTGACCAGCAGGAATGCAAACCTGTACATCAGGGAGCAAACTAGGAGAAGCCGCATGGGCTAAGGTGTAACCAAAAACTCAGCAGGTTGCTCAGCAAACACCGTGTGGCCGGTATGTCGGCTCCAAAAGGGAGAAGGAGCCTGGAAAGTTATTAACTCCCCCAGTCTGAGCCCAGCGCCCCATTTCAAGCCCGGATCTGGGTCGGCAGTGGCTGAGCAGGACTAGCAAGCCGCTGCGTGGCTGCATGGCGTGGGCGATAGCCGCAGCCCGGAGCCCCTTCACCAGGCGCGGGGATGGCTCTAACTCCAGCGCGGCTTTGGAGGCAGCTCTGCCGTGTGCCTGGGGCATCGCCAGTGGTTTAAGGGCTTTGCAGGGGTTCGGCAGGGTTAAGGCAGCACTGAAAGGTGAGCAGGGTGCTGATACCGCCCTGCACGCAGCGCTCTGGGTGCGAGCCTGTCCCAGTACAAGTGGGTCACGATAAACGCGGCCGGAGCTGAGGTGCCCCCTGTGCAACGTAGTCCACGCGGCTTTGGGAAGGTGCCTCTGGGCTAACGTGGCCAAAGAGCAAGGGGGCTGCTCTGCACTTAAACTGGGTGCCCGCATCCACGCCATCCTGCCCCGCTCCCTCCTGCTTGTGCCTGGGGCAGGGGCCACCCTGGCCGAAGCAGGAGGCAGGAAGAGCAGCTTGGTTTTAGGAAACTACTCCCCCAAATGCTGCAAAAAGCTCCGTGAAGCTGAGAGGTGGCCGTGCTCTCTGCAAGAGCAGGATCCATCCATCAGCAGCAGGGCTTGACTCTGGGTGGCACCAAGCAGAGTCATGTGTCTGCTCTTTCGTAAGGTCCCAGCCCAGGAACCACACAGCCCGCAGGGGTAAACACCTTGGTTTCTAATGACTGCCAAAGTATCTAGCCTGTAAAATGTCATATTTTGCTTGCAGGATTAAACAGTAACGGCTGCTTTTGGAACGGGGCTTGCCCATCGTGAGTGATTCAAGCCAGAGCACCCAGAAGCACTTCGCGCCATGGAAAGGCAGAGATCTGGAGCTCATTCCCAGGGGAATGGCCCTGATCTCCTGTGGCTGTTGTTTTAATTTGTTCTCTTTTTTTCCCTTTCATACCAACCGGGCCACGTGCACAACTCCTGTTAATGAACATCACCCCGCCCCATCATAGCTTAATAAGCAATATTTGGAAGCGAGATTTCTGCTAGGAAGCCTAAGCAAAGCTTAGCTTTCATGCTTGACATGTATGTTACACTGGAAGACTCCCTGGTTTTGACTTAATAAGCCAAGGGTTGGAAGAGAATCCTTTGTTTCCAAAACAATCTGTTTTTAAGGGAAGTTAAGATTCTGTTTCAGGCAAAAAATGCTTTGAGAGAGACCTTAATGCTCCGCTTTCTCACTAGGTAAACAAGGTGAGATTACCTTTGAGACTGCAATAGTCGTGTATGTGCATAACGCAAGTGATGTGCAGTAAGACAGAGCATTAAGGAGCATAATGCTGGAATCAGCGGTAGGTAAAAAGGAGTGGTTAGAGAGGAGCGGAGCATGCGGATGAAAACGCACCATAAAACCACCCTCATTTTCATTATACAAGGAAGGACGAGGAATGAAAGGCAAATAAACTGCGTACCTATTACCACCCCTGCTAAAACTGCAAAGTCCACGTAGGCTTGGAAGAGAATAGAAAGCTCAGTCCTGACAAACTTATCCATGGGCGCCAGCTAAGTTTTCTGTCTCTGTGACATTTCTCTATGGTGGTGGTGGATGGAACAGGGAAGGCAGAGCTCTGCTCTCACAGGAGGAGCTGGCAGCCCTGAAAGAAACAGCTTTTGTCTCCCTACAGAGAAATTTGTTCTAGAAAGGCAACGGGCCACAAAAGATGGAGCTACCAGGTGTCTTGCAAGAACTGGCTTCAGAGGGCTGACCCCTTCACTCGGAGGTTAATCTTACATCTTCCTCTCCTCTTCCGTTTACACTGTGCTCTCCCTGCCTTTAAAGTCAATCATTTGCACTTGAAAGTCTACAGCCTGAGGAGTGCAGTGCTGGCTGGGAACCTCTCCTGCTGCCTGTCTGTGCATCAGGCCGGTTGAAGCCCGCCAGTTCATGCAGGCAGCACTAGATATTCCCCTTTTTGTTTGCAGGAGGAGCCAGGAAGCAGCAGCCGTCACAGCAGCCCTGCATTTACAGTCGCCCAGATAATTGCTCCCCAATGTGTGCCCGCTCCTTCATGACAGGCAGCGAGGACCACCGGGAGCAAAGCTCCCCTGCTCTGATGTAACCCATAATCCACAGACTCAAAGGAAGGGATTTACCTTTGCTCTAGCCCAGCTCACCTCTCTCATCAGCAGTCTCCAGCAACGCACCGCTCCTCAGCCAAGCGCCAATGGGATCCCCACCATCACCTGATGCAAGAGCAGCCAAAACAGCCCCAGCTTGCAGACTGGCAGGAGCCTGAGCAGGGTGATGAGCCTCTCTTTTATAAGGGGAGAAGCTGCTGGGTCATCAGATGAGCTACCAGGTGCCACAGCTGTGCTCCTCCAGCCTGCCAGCACTGGCACGGCTGATGCAAGGAGCAGCAGCGATGCTGCTCTTCTCACAGAGAGGCAAGGGAAAGGCTGCTCCTGCCTATTAATGGCATTTGGGGGTGCCTGGGAGGTGGACGGGAGAAAAGCAAGAACAGAAGCAAAATCTACCTCCAGGTTTGGCCAAACTCCAACTGAGTTCTTTGGCTCTTGTCTGGGTACTCCTGAAAGCAGGCTTCATACTACTTAATTCTGGGCATAATTTGCTTGATTTTTGCCTGGAAGGCAAAATCACAGCAGACCCCAGCCAAAAAAACAGTCATGAAGAGAGATCATAATATTTCAGACGTAACCTGAAGAGTTGGTAGATGTATCCTCAGTGCCTTAGTGCACATTATACAGGCTGTGTTTACACGGTGCAACGACGTTAGAAAAGACCCAAAGAAAACACTCAGCTTTGCATTTTGCATGGTGTATTCATCTCCTTCTTAACTATCAGTCCCATACTGGCCCAGACATATCATTTCCATGTCTACATGAGCCTGTCAAGACCTACTATTCCAATTTAAAAGCACTCTTGCACACATCCTTCATTACAAAGATCAAATTCAGGAGAAGTGATTTGTTAAATTCTGGCAGTATCAAAGAACGTCAGCTGTACTGGGCTACAGCCCGCAGGAGAAATTGGTCACCTTAAGAACAGACTTTGTCACTGTGCAGCAGCTTCGATGCGGGTGTCAGCAGGGAGCCTCGGCACTGGTGTCCCGCAGGAGGTCGGGGAGGTGGGTTGGTTACTGCTGGCCCAACGCATCTGCAGCTGGAGAACGTCAGACCTGGGCTGGGAGACCCAGGGTCCCACTGGAGTTGCTCGAGCTCTGCGGAAGAGGACTGTAGATGTCCGAGGGTTTTTAATCATGTCCCAGAGGGGTCTGGGCAATAACTGGTAGCCGAGGCTCTGCCCTTTCCCTGATCATGTGCAGATGGAGAGAAGGACCTTCTCCAATTCCAACTCCTCTGATATGAAATAGGGATAAATTACGCCTATTTCAAGGAATATTACATCTCTCTCTGCTTCATAAAGTCACCAGAATAATCCTCATGCTTTGCCTGATCCACCCAGGGCCTGTTTCTCTTCCATTCCGTGCTTTGTGTTGGTCTTCACAGCAATGCATGGCAAATGGAGGAGGCGTGGGGAGTGTTCCCGTGCTGGTGCAACGGCACGTTGTATTCCTGTTGCCCCAGCCAGCATAAATGATCATACACGGAGAAAGGCAGTGGGACTCAGACCCTGGGTCTGTGCGGGACCTCGGAATGGGGACTCACCCAGCTGCGTGCTGTGTTTAATGCAACAGGCTGCTGCTTCAGCTGAACTTCTGGGCGATGCCATAATCCCTGCAGGCATGCTGAAAACCTGCAAGCCTCTTGGTGGTTATGATAAACTAAGGCTTTGTGGAGTCAGGCATGGTAGAAGTGCTGCTGGGGTTCAGCTCGTGTCACCCTGTCCCAGGTCCCCTCGCCTCAAGGCCAGGCACAGAGGTGAGCCCAGCCTGCTCATCAGCCCCGAGCATCACGGGGGCATCTCTCCAATTACACCAACCAACCAAGGCAAGCCCTGCTCCTTTACAGCTATTAATAATGAAAAAACAGCACGGTAGAGTCTCAAGCATAGGAGCAACATTCCCTGAAAATTGGCGTCCTCCTAGCTCCCCTCAGCCAAGGGTTAGCTGATGTACAGAGCTCTCCCGTCATGTTAAAATGTGACCGTGCAGTAAGTGTCCTCAAGTGCCTCTGAGTTCTGCCAGGGTCAACAGCAGGGGTGGCTGGGTGATGCCTGTCCGTGCCCAGGACAACCTAGTGCAGGATTTGACACAATATGCTCTGCGTTTCTCTCCATTACCTTTTTTTCCTGTCCTTAGTTCCTAATGGAATTTTAACATAAAAAAGGCAGCCGTCTCCCCAAACCTTGTCAGGGCCACTCCCATGTGTGCGGTGCTTAGCACTGGAGAACTAACGACCTGCAGGTACGGAAAAGCCAGACGGCAAAGATGAGCTCCACCAAATGCATTCAAGCTTTTTACCGCCGACTTCTGCTGTGTTCAAATCACCAGGATTTTCCTGGTTTGGGTTTGTTTTCCTTTATTTGCCAGCGATGCAAATTCACCTGATATCTTAGAACAAAACTAGATCCAATGTTCCTCCTTCCTGCTCTTAAAACCCATGTTCTGGGTCTACCACAGCAACCACCAGTTTGGCCTTGGTGAGCCGCTGGACCACCCGCGGCAGGGCTATGAGCACGCTCCTGCTTCCCGGAGATCTCAGCTGTTCTTTGTTTCCAAATGTCCTTTAACTTTGAAGTCCACTAAGAGACAGAAAGGGTCACTGTTGTTCCTTGCACGGGGGTTTCTGCGCATTGATAACGTATCTGGCTTGTTCCAAGAACGCTGCCCTAGCTACAGTTTAATCATTAAGTCCTACGGGGGTTTTATGATTTATTAATGTCTGACCGCAGATAAGCTGTGCTGAGATGCCGACAGCAACCTCGACAACTGTGCATTGGTAAAACACGTGGGCCCAGAGCCCCAGCACGATGCCCGGTGCTGCATGGTGCCCGCCACGCTGCTCGCTGGGGCTGCTCGCAGGGAGGAGATTCACTGGCCAGCACGTGCTCATTATAGGAAGGAAAAGAAATGTCCTTAACAAGCGTAGCCCAGAAGAACAAACTCTGTCACTTGTCTGAAAGTCTCCTTTAGCAGTAGAAGGCGCAAGGCAGTGGTACCCCGCCAGGAGCTGTCCTTTCCGTGTCCTGCCATCACTGTTTCCCTGCCAGAGCCACCCGCCTGCTGCTAGCTGCCTACTGCTCCCAGCTGTTTGTAAATGATGCTGAGAAAATGGCCCTTGTTGCTTCCAGTGCTGCTGCCCCCGCTGAATTTATTTGCTTTTTAGTTTAGAGGAGGTGGGGTCCCCAGATGTCCCTGCTCCAAAAGCCAGGGTCAGCCTGGGGCACCTGGGGACCTCGTGCAGAGACCAAGATGAGGGTTCCCGCCCCGGATGGGCGAGGAAGCAGTGCACAGTGGTGCTGCGGGTAAGGTTGCTTGTTACGGCCCCTTCAAATCAGCGCTGTCAAAGGCCATCTGCCTCCACCCAAAATATCTTGCCACCTCATTGCTCTTTGGAGCAGCTCGGGATAGAGTACCTGGCCCAACTGGCTCCTCGCAGGAGAGCTCGTTTGACAGCAATCCCGCTGCGCCTGTTGCTGCCTTTGATCTCTCCCTGCTGAGGCAGGAGATCCCCTCCTAAAGCATGTCGCTGCCTGACATGGTTGCCTCTTTCTCCCACTTCTCCAGCAATTCTGCTCCTTTCTATCTGCACACAGGCTATGGCATTTGCTGGGGAATGTAGCAATCCCAAGCTGCATTCGTCACCTTTCATAAGGAGCCCGAGGGATGCCAGACCCCGGTGGCTCGCTGCCTGGGGACCAAAGGACATCACATGGGTGCACAAAACCTGCTGCCCCCAGGCAGCGAGCCACCGGGGTCTGGCACCCCTCTGCAGCAAGCTGGCAGCGTGCAACACACCGGCACAAGTGGCACAGTGATGGGGAAGGGGACAGTCAGCCCCAGCAGTGACATTCCACGAGACCATACGCTCCTTGTGCCCCTGCTTAACCAGCCAGTAGCGGGATGCTGCTGCTCTGCCTTCAGCCCCTCCTGCCTGGCTGGGCTTCCCTGGCATCCTTCCCTCCCTTGCAGATGTGCTCATTATTTTCCCCTTTTCTGCCAGCCGCTGGCTGAGCGATGGCTTGTGCCCCTGCAATAACGTGAAGGAAATGCGGAGCCGGAGCCAGGTCCCACCCTGTACCCAGAGAGGTCTAGAATCGGTATCCAAATGAAACACAGCAAAACAACCTGCTAGAAGAGGCATTTTCCAGCCGTGGCCTGGGGACTGCTGGGTGTCCCCTGCTAACAGATCCACAAGAAAACCAGCAGAGGGTAGCTCAGCCTGCTACCTGCGTGCTCGGGGCTACAGGGCTGAAGGTCCAGTCTGCTCCAGGGGCAAAATCTGCAGCTCTGAAGAGGAGAGCAGCCTCTTTACTCGGGTTTAAAAAGTATATGTGAACAGCAGAGATCATGGATGAAGCTGGGAAACAAGCCTGCAGCGCTGAGCGGAGCCGAGGCAGCCTGGATCCACCAAGCCCTGGGGATGAGCAGGGGACCCTTGGCTGCTCCCCTTCCCTGGCTGTCCCTGCGCAGGACCCTCGCCCTTCCTCTCGGACCCTCCTCTCCGTAGGCCCTTCATGCCAACAGCAGATCCATGTCACCACCCCGGGTGCTGGGTGACCAGCAGCGACACCGACACGGGGTGGCAGTGCACGCCCGGAGCCGCCGCAGCTCCTCGCCCTGCGCTTGGGTGCCTTCGCAGCAGGGACACCGTGGGTGCAGCAGGGAGAAACGCTGCAAGGGGTGCTGCTGAGGGGAGATTTCCACCCCGGGAGCCTGTAGATGCAAGGGGGTTTGCTGCTGGCAGCATGCACAGGGCGCTCTCCCTTGGGGGGACCTGACAGCAGGGTCAAACACCCCCCTTACCCACAAGGTAAATAATAAATAATGCACAGGATGGTCCTTCTCGTGCCTGCCCGTATCCAGCTCAGACCCGCACCCAGGGCTGAGGCTGGCAGGGATGGGGACAAGGCTCAGTTGCCCACATTCACCCGGCAGAGGGGACTTCACCATTCCCAGTACTGAGTTCATACAAATAGTTTAGGAAAAGAGAAGGGAAAGCAGGATATGTGGTAATTAACCTAGTACCACAGTTAAAATGAATTATTAACATTTCTGCGGAAGTAGAGAGGCTTTGCCTTATCGGAAGCAATAAAACAATTACGAGAACAACCTTTGAGCACGCAGAACGCTTCCCAAGCTCGGGGCGCAAATTTGCCCCCAGACCCTTTGGTGTAGGTGGAAGCGACTAAGGCCTAGCTTAGTTTAGTTTAGTTTAGATCCTCTTGGTGGGAGGCGAGGTGTCCCCAGGGCGGCTGCAGTTCCCCGCAGCACTGGGTCTGCCTGTCCTCACCGTCCTGCCACGCGTGCCAGCTTTACCCCCCGGCAGCACGTGGGGCTCTGCGGTGCCACCGCTGCTGGGCTGGGCTTCACCCCGGTGAGGACAACTGGGGTGACCAGGCTGTTGGAGACCCCCCTCCCCTCTTGCCCCAGGACGAGGTTTGCTGCAGGGCAAGGACAAGGACCACCAGCTCAGCTCTGGTCCTCGGCTCACCCTTGAAAACCCTCCTCCGCCCCACAGAAGTGGCATCAGCTCTGCTTCTCCTTTGGGCCCCTGAATACAGATCTGCAGAGGCATCTCCCAGTGCCAAAGGAAGGAGCTGCACCCCAAACGTGCAGCTTATCCTTCAGCATCGCTCAGCAGGGTCTCCCCGGAGAGAGGGGCTCCTCAGGGGTTTCAGACTGAACATTTCAGCCACATTCACAATGTGGAAAAAAGACACGGAGCAGTCTTAGGGGTTTCCCACCATCAGTTTTATCTACCACATTTTATTGCTAATACAAGGGCAATCCTATTGCTTTGCTACTGATGTGGTAGTAATTGTCCTTAGACAGATTAATTCTGCTGAAGTCTAATCAATATTGGGAAGTTTATTGCAAAGGAATGGTACAAAACAACAACAATTACTGCAATAAAAGTAATCATATCATGATAAAGAAAGCAAAACTGCTTAACAGAGAGTTATCTTCACCCAGGGGGGTTCCAAAGCGCTTCAACGATTGACTTACACAAAACACAGTCTGTCCTCGAAGCATGCCTGCGCACAAGGTGGGGACGAGCAGGACCTTTGGACCCCACCAGCGCACCACCGGCTCAGAACAAAGCCGTTCCTATCAACTCTCCCGTGAGCACCCTGAACCACACGCTACTTCTCACACGGCGAGTGTTATCCTGCAAACCCTGGAGACACGCCGAGTGCTGCGGCCAGCCCAGGGTGTTGTCAGAAGCGCCACAGGTAGATTTTCTTCAATGGATCATTTTGTATTTGAAGGAAAACCAGACCAGAGTCCCTCACAATAACACAGCTGTAACTATGCCTACATAGTTTTGAAATAAGTATCACCACGTCTACCCTTCTCTCAAATAAGATTATTTGGCTAGTGCAAAAGAGGAATTGTGTGTGTTGCATGAGCAAACTGCCCTTAGTTACATCCCCAGGTCCTGTGAGGCAACGAGCAAGATTATCACAGAACAAACTGTAATTGCCGATGAGGAGCACGCCTCAAACATGCATGGGTTGTGGCTGCAGCTGTGCAGGGCTCTGGCGTTGGCGACGGGTGATGGCGCCTTTCCTGTGGCAACGCCACCCACCAGCTAACAAGTCTGAAGCATGCAATGGTTAAAACGCAGCAAGGTTAAATGTAGAGAGAAGTTAATCACCACAAAAGGACAACTTACTGAGCGAGCTTAACGATATTTTCAGGTAAAACCCCTGCACCGTAGCGATACACAACTTGCTTTCTCAAGCTGCAGCTATTTAGCTGCTTGGCAGCTCAGCTCAGTCGGGCTGTACCGCAGTGATGCGATCCAGCCGCGGTAAAGGGAGAAAACCATAACTGAAACCCCCTTCCTGGGAACTACAGCAGGAACGCGGGCAAGTACCGAACAGCGTGGAGCCGGGCTGGTTTGTGCCACAGGGACCCCCAGTGCCCTGAGCTTCCCGGGGCCGGTCCCTGCCCGCTTCCCGAGCTGGCAGGGGGCTGTCACACTGGAGGAGAAAATTGCAGTGAGACTCCCAGGATGACTGTGGGACGAAGCCCTATGAGCGGCGGCTGGCAGTGCAAGAAAGCCAACAGACAAACAAGCCAAGCCTTAAGCAGGAGTCCAAACATTCATTTTACGGAACTGTGGAGGGTTACTACAGCTTTGCTGGTTAGGAAGGCGATGTCCTTGTGGAAGAGACACCTCAGCATGCTCTGCAATGCGAAGCAGGTATTATAGGGAAGAGAAAGACCAGACTAGAAAAAAATACACTTGGTGGTTAAGCAGCACTTGTACCAGCATGGCATTATCACTTGCTTCGATCTCATTGCAGGGGTTGTTTGATCACAGAATCACAGGTTGG
>VZTV01117506.1:228-12303 GCA_013400875.1 Anhinga rufa | reverse complement strand
AGGTGGTGAGGCACTGGAACAGGTTGCCCAGAGAAGTTATAGATGCCCCATCCCTGGAAGTATTCGAGGCCAAGTTGGATGTGGCTCTGAGCAACCTGTTCTAGTGGCAGGTGTCCCTGCCCATGGCAGGGGGGTTGGAATTAGATGATCTCTAAGGTCCCTTCCAACCCAAACCATTCTATGATTCTGTGATTCTAAATATCAGGCTGGAGGCAGCCATTAAGTAAATGGAAAGGCACTACAGAAAAGATTTCAGTCATTACTGTCTTGTGATGGGGTTATCATTAGGTCCCATCATCCTTGCTAAATCCTCTATTTGATATCCCTCTTTTAGCAGAAGTCAAAAGCAAGAACAATTTGTTATAGAGAATTTAACCTGTTTTTCAGACAACTCTGCAATCTCATGGCTTTGAACACTCTGCTCACAGAAGGAGCTCTCCAGCACACTCTCTAGGACATGGAAAGGTTCATTCCAAGCCTGTAAGTTCTCTGCACAGGATAGACAATTTCAGTTTAAATAGAGGGTTGGCCTGCACATTTTTTGGAAGTAAAGCTATTTCTTACTGTGTTTGCCTAATACAAAACACATTGGAATTCAGTGATTTGCCTTAGTCAATGTGCACGTGGACAGTGCAATTAGTAGAACTTGATAAACCATACCAAAATCCAGATGAAACAAAGTTTTTGTGTCCCAGAGTATATGCTCCTATTTGTAAGTACTTCATAATTCTGCCTGATAAAAAAAGAGCTGTCAGAAAATAAATGCCAAAAATGTCAGTGGGGAATGAGAGCTATTCTTAGATCATGCAGTCAGATGGGGAATATGGTTCAGCAGGCCCTAGCAGACCTGGTTTATCTTCCTGTTTCTGTTATTTCCAAAACTCATGCTACTTCATTTATACTTACCTGTTAGAATCCTGTTTGGACATGTGTCTGGGTTTTTTTTCTCTGTCAAAACTAAGATGATAGAGAAGGCTGGTTTGTGAGTGCAAATGGAGAGGACTCTTGGACTTACCTCCTCAGAGGTAATCCTAGATGCTGTGTGTTGTATACGGCCTTTCAGACAAGAATAACATGATACTTGCTAAGTGCTTAGCAATGTGGATCTTCCCTTGTAAATCAGGACCTAGAAGATGTGTCTCAGTTGAAAGAGAAAAAGTTCTCATGTTCAGAGACATGACTTTTGGATAACTGTCATTAATATCTATGGTATGCTCAGCTGCCACCAGAATGGATGCTACACAAATGCTTAGCACTATGCATCTTTAAGTGTGACAATATGAGACAAAAATACAATCAGGCCTCCAAGCCCTATTTTTAAAGCCTAGAGAAAGGTTGCACTTGGTCCTTTGGCCCAACTGAATAGGTCAGGACAATTAAAGGGTTAGCAGGGAACAAAACGCACTGGAGGTTCCTGGGACACCTGAACATCTCAGACACCAACTTTAAATGTAATTGTAAAACCTTTGCCATTATGGAGGTGTCATATAAGATGACATATATATAAGATATTCATTTAGTCACCCTTTCTTCTTACTGCCACTTACCAGCCAATCCAAAATTACCATTCCAAGGGTACCTAGATGAGCTGATACCTTTTGTATTCTGAACAGTTGATAAATATCTTGGGCATAAGAAGTGTTTGATCATTATGAATTCACATGCCATTAATTGTAATATACTGATGAAAGGAATTCATTTTATGTTCATGCAGCTGTCATGTGTACTGCCAGGAGTGTTATGTTCTAATTTAGTGCTAGTCAACAGGCATAATAAAGGTGTTACTCATCAAATCTTGAGCACACTATATTTGTGTATCCTATACTGCAACCAAAGCACAGGGTAGATGTAAATAGCTTCACACTGACATTAATACGCTATAATTTCATGGCATCGTTAATGTCTATGCGTCATGAAGATAAACTGGTAGAACAGAATAATTAATTAAATTGCATTTTATTTTTAACAGAAACTGAACTTGGTATTACACTTTCACCTAAATTGAATCCACCTGATTAGTATTACAGAATTACAGCTGCTCTAGATGAATTGGTTTCATATCTTTAGTGTCTTCATGCTTCTAGTATCTGTGAATTGCATTGTACTGCTTAGATATCCTGCCATCTTTTCAAACGGCAATACATACAGAGAAAGATTGCTTAGTTCTTCTTCAATAAAATAGCTAAGCAAGAAAGAACATAATAAATGAAAAATATGTTACACAATTCTCAAAGTCTTATATTTTATCCCTACCACAAAAGATGGGCTTTGTGGCATGTCCTTCAAACACTAAATTAAAATTATTTTATATCCAGGAAAAAAAAAATTAAATTTGGGAGTCAGGCAATCCCTGAAGCATACTGCCTCTGTTCGAAGTCTCTGGTTCAGCTATATCACCAGGTTGTGACTGATGATGAGCACATGGCAGAAAAGCCATTCAAGAGCCGACAGTCCATATGTGACGTGTAAAGTGGAGGTGTGATGGAGCTCAACAAATTAAGATTAATTAAGACACAGACTGAATTAATGGTTAATACTGACTCATCAGCTCCAAAGTGAATATCAGATAACATTCAGTATGGCTTATACCTATTATGTGCATTTTATTCTGTATAAACTCAAAGGATGTACTACTAGTATCATCTATGAAAAATAAATCATGTGTTGGCATGAACTGTGAATGCTGAACAGAAACCAGCTATAGATCACTAGTCTGAAATGTAAAAGTGGTTCATGCAAAAAATGTTGGACATTTCTGGCATATGAAAATGAAGTATCGTGCATAAATTAATTATATTTGTTAATTTTGATGGAATAAACCCCTGAGGGAAAGACATTAACACAGTTATGCCATTGTGCAGCACTAAATATTTAAACGTAGCTTGGTATACAGGGATAGAGTGTATCCCCTGAGTGGTCCACAGGGAATAGTCTCTAGCTCAGTCCAAAAGCAAAATACACTAGAAAATTAATACCAAAGTTTGAAATTAATTCTTTAGAGCCCACAGATCAAAAAGTAACAAACCCAAAATGTACAGTATTTTAAAGTGAGACAAGGGATTATAAATCTTGAACAAGCCCTATCCCAATGCATTGGCTAGAGGGAGCATCCAGATGAAGACATTGATTGTGTAAACGCAACCAAAACTGGGAGGAATTTATATCTCTACATCTATGACACCAATCAAAACAGCTTTTTCTCCAGCACCGTCCAATTGGTAAAGTACTTGTCAAAACTCATCAAGTACCTCACTGCACATCATGAAGGTTTCTGCTAGGAACCAGTGTACAAACTGCCCGTTCCGGACAGCTGGTCACCAGCCACAGGCTGCCATGATGTCTGCCTGCCTGCCTGGGACAGCCTTGTCCAGGCATGCTCACAGCTAGCTCATACCAGGAACAGTGAAACAGTGCAATGCACAGAGGTCACGGGCTCTTTCACCAAAAGCCTAGCAGAGGATCAAGGTCTGGGTTTTGTGATAAACCTTGCCAGAGCTATAAGCTGTAGAGCTGGGTTTTGTACCTTACAAAAGGTATCTTACCCTGCAGATGAAGTTAGAGGGGATCACTTTCAAATCTGTTTACAGAATACCACTTGAACAACTAGGTTGTTGGCTAATGCACATAGTGAGTGCTCTCCTCTTGAAGCTATGTGACTCTGCAGCTAAAAATGCAAGTATCCTTGATCCAAATTCAAGCAAGCAAATAGCAGTTGGGCTCTCCAACCTAAGAGTTACAAAGCTTTGCTGTGTGAGATCATGACTTTGATCCTGTCATTGTTTGCCTATGTAGTACACAGTAACTCAAAATTAGATAGAAAGTAACCCTGCCATTAACTCCAGTTCAACTTGCTTTTTTGGTTCTGTTTGTTTGTTTGTTTGTTTGTTCGTTTTTTTAAAGAAAAATAATGCCAAGGCACAGAGAGATTTGTGTGGGATTGCTGAGACCAGGATCCTTTGGGCACAGGAAATTCTGAACCCTCTCCTAACATAAATAATGGTGTGTCATACTCATAACATCAGATACTTCCAGACTGCTTTTCTGAAAGTGTTTGTTTTCAGTGATTTCCTCCTGAGATAGCAGAGATGATTTCAAATAATGCAGCCTGAATGCAAAACAAAAGGCCAGTGCCCTCTGACCAGTGAAGGTGCGAAAAAGCCATCCTAATTAATATTGTAACTCATTTGCCTAAAAGCAGCTGGGAGTTTAATTAATTCTGTAACCTGTTAGTTTTGATGGATATCTGCCCTCTGCCATGGAGCAGCTGTTATCTCACCTCCAGCTGCTCCTTGCAGATCAGCAGCTCCCAATCTTTTTGGAGCCAGCCTCACTGCTGCCTGCCTTGCCTTGCCCCTCTGACTAAGCACTGCTGCCTTGCCAGCTTTCGCCAGTGCTGGATGCTGCTCCCTTCATCCCTGCAGCCTCCTTGCTTCTCCCCCAATGCTGAAACCCTGCTGCAGCCTTGCCTTGCAATGCCTGCTCCTGCTCTGGTCTCCCTGGAGCTGCTCTTCCTCCCTCCCTCTCCCCTATTTAATGCAGTGATGTTAACACAGAGATCTGTGACAACAAGCCCAGCAGAGCTTATGAGACTAGGGTTAATCTTGTTTTTCACTGTGACTTGTCTCTGCTGTAACCCTCCCTCACAGATCAACAGCCCTAAACCTGCTGCTTCAAGAGTGGACATGGTAGAGCTAGAGAGCTGGGTGTTATCAGCTCAGGCAAAGTGGTTTCTCTCATGAAAAGACTGGGGAAAAAAGTATGTGTGTGTATATATATATATATATATATACAAACTAAAAAATAATTTGAGAAAGTTAATTTCTAGTCTATCTGAAATAGAAAATGTTAGCTTTATCTCACTGGAATGAAAATAAAGGAGAAAATAAAAAAGTTTTCAATTAAGTGCTTAATTCAGTCCAAAGCAAAGTTTTAATTTCTTTTTGCTGTGTAATCCTTTTAAATGTATTTGGCTAAATTTAAAACAAAATTTATTTCAATTGTTTTATTTTTGTATTTTCAGAAGTTTTTGATCTTTCTTTTCTGGGTCTATCAAAGCTGTTCATAATCTAATCATTTTGGTACTCTATAAAGCACAGTTTTCAGAAAATAAACCATTCATAACCATAAATAAACCATTCAATAAACTTTGTCTGAGTCTGTCATTAACCATTTTCCCTCCTTCTGTTTCCCTTGGTGGACCTATAAAATACATGGTCTTAGAAACAAACTTTACTGTGTTCCACCTGAATGTCCTGCTAAACTGGGACATTGCTTGGAGCTTGCATAAGAAAGGTCTTTTTTCTGTGTCTGTATAAGAAAGGGGAAAAAACTATAACAAAAGGGTTGTGCTAAATTTATATTTATATTTCTGTACAATTAAACCCAAGTGATTTAACCTACAGTCAAACAGCTTTGTTTGTGCTTGATGTGTTTTCTCATCTAGCTCTGTATATTGTAATTATTATGTTATATTCTTCGTTATTATGACTAGCATCAAATATGGGATAAATGTGGCTAGATGCTCAATATTTTCATATAGCACTGTTGAGTATAGCAAAACTTAAGAATAAAAGAGGATCTTAGGACTATTTCTAGTATGAACACCATTACTCCCTTTTGCTCAACTGTTCTCTTTCTTGAATTTTGTAATGCCTAAAAATTTACCCTTGTCATCCACAGCACAGAAAAAAGCATTTTAAGATATTTTACTGGAGTGACTCTGTGCTCACAAAGCCATTTTTCACAGATTACATCAGACCACATACTAATAACATATGCATACTCACTACCAGCTTGTCTGGGACAAATGATAATTTTGACACTCTCTAATGCATCACTTTCACTGTGTTTAAGGATTTATTATCTTGGAAATGTTCATGGGCACTGTAGGAGAATCAGATCTTACAGCCTTTCAGTAATTTTCTGAAACCTTTTCCTTAATCAACATTTCTGTTCTTCAGCAGTTAAAGGGATTCACAAAGCTAAATATAAAGTAATGCCAACCTGTTATATCTGGACTTTTTGCTTTATGTTTTTGTTGAATCAATTTTTAGGCTTGAGTACACTTTTATACCTCACCTTCAAAAAAGTAAAAATCCATGAGGATCCAAATGTTGCTAGTACGGCCACCTGTGACCCAAATATAAGATTTTTTGAGTAGTGAGATACTGACTTCAGGTGGCAAAGATGTTGCTATCAGCTATTTGAACATTTCACGTTTAGCCTCAGCAAATTTTTATGGCGCTCCAACTACTTGCTACTCAAACTAGTTTATTAGTCTTAGTAAGTCTCATGTTGGTGAAATTTTAAAGTTGTAAACTACATCAGTAGAAATGCAATATTAATTTTTCCCTGTATTTTTGATGCTTTGGTTAAATGTACAATTTAGGTGATAATGTTTGAGGCTGGATTAAACCTCTTTCAGACTGACAGGCTGGCATTTTTTTACACAATACAAAGCTCTTCAGTGCTCTCAGAAAAATGGCTCCGTGCAGGTACTGTTTGAGAAGCGACATCAACAGCGCACTCAGAGGGGATGGAAAAGGGCGTACAGAAACAAAGGGCTACATCCGCAGAGCACAACACAATGGCACGTGGAGGTACTGCTGCTCTTCAGTTCCAGAAAAGTACCCATGCCAAAGTGCTTTAAGTATCTCGCTCTCCTCTTTAGTTACCTGTATTTAGTTATTGAGGACAGAATTATGCCATGATGATCTACTATAAAAGACCAGGAAACCTTGGTGCAGTCTGACCAAGCACTAACATATGACTCACAGGGAAATCTAGACAGAGGGCTCTCAGCTTGAGTGCTCATTGAAAGTATTTGTGTTGTGAATAGGGAAACTGTCTTTGTTTGTCTGATTACCCCGAAGGTCAAGAACATAAAAAGAGAGATTTTTTTTCCCCACTCATAAATCCATAGAGTTGTATCAGAGGTACCTGAATGATTCTTTTTCTTCTTTTTTTTTTCTTTTTCAAATTTACAAACATTGAAATAACCTTCAGAGCCCTAAATTTTAACTTTTTACTAGCCTGAAATGGACCAGCAATATTTCTTCTTATAGCTTTCAAAATCAGGTTTCACCAAGTAAAAATAGTTCTGGACACTGAAAATACAGGTCTTGGTCTGAAATTTGTTCTCAGACAAAATGTCAAGCATAGTCAAGGATCAGAAATCTGTCATTAAGTCTTAACAGACTGCAAAAGCTTCTGAGCAGGCTTTATGTTTTTCACCAGAACAGTTGCACAGAAGTCAAGTTTGCAAGTGTCAGAATCTTATAACTGGATGCTATAGCCCTAGAAAGAGTAAACTGTGAAACCAGACATAAGCCAGTGGAACAAAGTACGGATGTAGTTACATATGTGTGTAATGATTTCAAAGCTAAAACCCTGAAATGCAGCAGTCTAAAACATTTCCGGAATTATTCCACTACTGCAATATACCTTTTCTTACTCTTAGTTAGTTCTCTCTGTCTCTTATGGTACTCAGTCCTGATCTCAAATGTAAGCAGCAAAAAAAAAGGAAAGTACCTTTCTGCTTATAAAGAGAGTGGAAAAAATCTGGGGTGGCATTTTTACTTGTCCCATTTAAGGAGAAACCTTTGGGACATCTTTCACACTCTCCACATGTCAATGCAGAATGACAGCAAAAAATTGGCAAGCTCTATAGCTGTAATTGAAAACTGAAGTTCTCCCATATTTAGATTCCTTTAGGCATTTCATGGCTACCTCCACTGCATTAAACCATCTCACAATTTTATGTATTAAATCTTTCTCTTTTCCCTTCTGGACTTAAAATATGACAAATAGAAAGCTCAGATACTTGTATAATTTATAAAACAAAGAGATTAATAATGGTATTTTTTTGAGTCATGTTCTTTTCACATTTCTCTTGTAAATATGTTTTTTTTAAAAATGTAGCCTCATCATTAACAAAAATAGGTTTTGAATAACAAAGTGAATACTCCACTTAAAATAAAAGCCAATCCTTTCAAACAACTGCAGTCTGAAAATAGATTAAAAGAAAAAAAATAATTCTACAAAGGAGAAGAAGAAAACTTGGTCCCATAACACTATTATTTTTCAGAATGAATCTCTGTGTTTGTGTGTGCATGCATATATATGTTTGTGTTTGTATTTTTTGTTCATGCACCCTATACTTCTAATTAAAGAAGCATTAGCAAATCCACAAAAATTAATTCTTATTCTAACTAAAACTCCATTAAAATGGTGTATCTTCTTTCATTTATCTTTTCCTATCATTGTTCCTTTAATGATATGGTCCTAATTCAAGAATATCTGTAGAAGAGAAGCACGAGCTTCAACATTTGTCTAATGTGATATAAAGGGAGACTTGTATATGTCATGAAAAAGCAATGCTGTCCGGGCTACAGGATGCATTTGGACCTTAAAAGGATTCCATACAGCTAGTTGCCTTTTCTCAAGAAAAAAATGAGGAAACACTGTTCAAGCTGCAAAATCAGATCAACCATGTAAATGGCTTCTTGTACAGTTGTTCACAGACCAACAAAAAAGCCTGCTCTTTGCCCTAGAGTTAGTAAGAGATTGTTCTCGGCAAGCGTCTTGCTTTCCCTTTTCTGGTGGGCAGCTGTAACCACAGCACAACCTGTGTGTTCTTCCTTTCCTCGACTCCACAAATTCCCATTTGACAAAAGTCATAGTTCTCTGCCAAACACAGAGGTTGCTACTGAGACAGTGGGGGAAATACAGGCCAAGGAGGGTCCTCAGAGTTGTATCTTCGCCTTGTTAGATGTCAGGGCTGGGCCATGGAGAATTACTACAGCATGAATATGACACTGGTATAATGATTTTGTTTAGTGTCCTCCAAAGAAACCTAGAAAATTGCAAGCCTAAAAAACTATGCTGCAAAAATTCAACAGTTTCTAACCCCATGATCACGTCTTGTCTCTCATCCTTTCCTTGACCAAGGACAATAATGAAGATGACCAAAAGAAAGAAGTCCGATACATCCAACCCTGAAAAAAAGAGGACTTGCGGTGTATTTTCAGCAACATCTATTAACAGTGAGTTAATCTTTTCTTGGGATGTGAAGATGGATCAGGTGACCCTCACTGTTTCTTCTGTGTTTTCTATTATTATCTTCTTGTATATCCTGGAATTTGCCTACATGTTAATATCCTTATGTTCTTTTAAATATAGCTGGATTTTTGTAACAGGACCTCTTGCATATTTAGTCTTGAAACTGTATATGTGTATGTCCATCATAAAACTAGATTACCCCAAATATTTGATGATACTGAATTAAAATTATTTTATAAGAATAAATATACTTCTTTAAAAAATAATTTGATCTATCTATTCTGAGATTTCAAAAGTTAACACTTCAGTTATAATATCCCACTGGTGGACAAAACTGAATGTCTTTCATGCTTTAATATTAATGCATTTCTTACGTTAACAAATCTAGGTATATGATGAGCAATCTCAAGGCTTCCCAAGTTTGCAAAGTTTCATCCACTGAAAGGTGGAATGCTTTGTACCTTCAAATACAAATTCTCAAACCCCCTCCAATTTAACATAATATTTATCTAAGCATATAGAAAGATTGTTGTTGGATATGTTGTAAGGTTAGAAGACACTTTTTAGGTGAACTTCATGACAATGTAGTTCTTTTCCATTAACAGCAGCAGACTTCACTTCATTCTAAAGAACTTCCTTTTGTTCCCAGGTATAAGAAAAGACATGCTATATAATAGCCTAGTTTAACATAATGCTTAACATGAATTAAGACCTCATATATCCAGTTGAAAAAGCATGACATCCATTTAACTGTGTATGCCAACACTTAACAGGTACTGATGCTGAAATTGTAATGAGAAGTGCAGTTTCTTGTGTCACAGAGTACCAGTTTTGAAAGTTAAGAAATACAATGGTAAACAGTGAAAAATAATTACCTGCTTAAGGAAACAATAGAGAACATGGTTGTCTTAACTGATGGTAAAACTTTTGTGAAAGGACAGCAGCTTCCCTGTGGGTATCTCTCAGCTTCCTTGGAAACACTAGCAATTTGTTACTTTTTTGGTTTATTTTAATTTTCATCTACAGACAGTTTCTCTAAGAGTACAGAAATGCTTCCTGTAGAGAACAACACCTACCTGCAAAAGGACAGAGAGAATGATCAGCAAAGTTCCTCAAAATCATTATTCTGAGAAGCTGAAAGAGTTTAGGAGAGTTATTGTTTTCCCTCCATTAGTGCGTAAGCCTCAAATAAATTACACAAAGGCAATGAGGTAATAGAAAGGGCATAAAAGCCCTTGGGAAAAGAGCAATCAATTAATGTCTAAAATTCTGAATACTCAGCTTATACTAAAGCTGTGAGAGAGCATGCAAGAAGATCTCTCACTTTTTCCTTTACCTTCTCTGCTCTCAGAGGAGCACAGACTACTCCATGTACACTGCAAATATGCATGGCACACCCATTACTTTAATTACAGTGGCACAGGAATTTTCTCTTCCTTTTAGTAAATGAGCTGGATCAAGGACCAAATCCCACCAGAAATATATATTTTCTAACTGATTGTATGATAAATTTGTCTTGTTTGACATACGCATGCTGACTTTTTGTTCCACATTTAAGGTTCTGAATGAAATGAAGGGTGAACATTAACAGTGATCTCACTGGGTATCACTTTACGATTCTGTATTAGCTTTGAATTTTCATTTGTGACAATCACAGCTGAGCTTCAGAAAGCCACGTGGATTTGACAGGATTGTTTTGACTATAAGATATAAGCCAGTTCTGCTATGGAAATTTAAAAGACACTCTACACATTGCAGTCTGACTTCTATGTTATTTAGCATGTCAAAGGGCTAAAAGAAGAATGTCAAGCGTGACACTGAAATGTGTCCTTTCCTGACATAAAGAATGTCCTCCATGTAAAGATATAAACTGATTCATAATCAAACTTCAGGGAACTAGCTAATGTACTAGACTGGGCCTTCATTGAGCTTTAACTTCTAAAGCAACCAACTGAAGAAAAGAAAGCCTTTCACTGAAACAAAATGTGCAGGAAAAGTATATATTTGTTAATTTCTTTATACACCAAGTATTCTGATACCTGATACTAAAAGCACTGCTGAGAGTTATAAAACAGTTCTGAAAAGTTTAGATTTAGTTATGGCATTTATATTCAAGTTACATGAGATATGTATTGAATTTAATGAAATGTTTGACAATCAGCATTTATCAGTATCTGACAGTAAAATTCATACTATATGAAACTATAATGTAGAATTAGTTCATACAGAATGAATACTGACTGCACTGTGTTAGTTAGGCAGGAAAATAAGATCATAATATATTAGTGTCAAAAACTGTGATATTAGAAAATAGAAGACTGTAACTATTGCAATTATGAAAGCTACTCTGGCAAAAAAAATGATATGAAGTACTCAGAAAACATTAGATTGGCATGTATACTACCGTTATTGAGGCATATTTAGACCCCTTGCAGTTCTATACAAATACAGAGACTTGTGTGCCATTATAACATGTATCATTAATGACCACTGACTTAGGCAATTTTTATTTATCATCTCTGAATTGCCAACAAAGCTTTCAGTTTTCTGTGCAACACAGGTGGGAAAAAAAGCATTTTTATGACCACCTAACCCTAAGGACAATACTGAGGTTACAATCAGAGCAAGAGACAGGTTCTGCCCTGAACCAATGCCCATAAAAGCCTTTCCCTCTGCACTGAATAGATGGAAGACTCGGGGAGGCTAAGCTTTTACTTTAGGTACCTTAAACATCTAACATAAGATATGCAGTGTAATTATATCCTTAGAAGCTTCTCTTGGTATTACTACAGTCTACATGACAGCAATATATTCAGCATGTGAATACTTGCTCAGAAGACGGAAGTTAAACCCCATGGGAAATCCCAGGAAGCAGTGAAGCACAGTAGCTTACAGAAGAGCAATGGATTGTCACCCAGCAGCATCACATGGGCTGTCACACAGCAATAGATACAATTCAGATTGTAATAAAATTGTGGAAACAGATATGGGGGGAAAGGAGGACTTGTGCTAACT
>VZTV01117505.1:11253-36707 GCA_013400875.1 Anhinga rufa | reverse complement strand
TTTTTTTGTTTGTTTTACGATTGCCATAGAATAGCTAAAGTGGGTAATGGGGTGGGAGGGACCCTAAAAATCCTTTGTCATGACCTCTTGATAGCCGTGATTACTAACCCCTGATTCCTGGGCATATGGGTGTCTGATCTGATCTGTAGTCCAGCAGAGTCCGCCAACATCTTTCTATTGACTTCCAAAAGACTTTGAGTCAGACCATCACACTGCTTAGCCTGAGCGAGACCAAGCAGCGAGATATGTATTGCAGATATTTCTTGGCGAGGCAGCAAGGAGAGTGAACTTTTTACTGAAGGGTAAAAAGACAGCAGTAGTTCTGACATCTAAATAAGATGATTCATTGAGGATACTGCCCTCCCTCCCCCTCTGTGACATGCCCACCTGAAGTCCCATGATTTATGCCAATGTATTTCAGAGGGTCCCGTAAGGACAGTGGGTTTTTTTTCCCATTCTTTTTCTCAGAGCAAAGTGTGATGCCCTGCCAGTGAGTGGCTTGTGCAGGTCCATACGGAGAAAGCAAGCTGCTAAAAGGTAGTGATTGCAGCACTGATCTCTTGCAGGCTCTGCAGTGTGAGGAGGTGGTTCTGAATCACAATGAACTTAATTGAACAAGAAATGGCATTGATTTTTCCTTTTCAGCCCTCCCCATTGCTCACAGCAACAGTGCACTGAACCCTCTGCCCATGCCAAGTAGCAGAATTTCACAGTGCAGTAGAATGGAGATTTTTTATTTTTGTCCTATAATTAGCATGTATTTATTTTTAAATAGGGCAAAAAACAAAGCTCTCTAGGCTTTGAATTGTCATCAGGGAAAAGCATTGCCTGTGCAGTATGAGTTTCAGGAGCACAAGGAAGCAGGTTATGTGAGAAACCATAGCTTACTTTATACTCCCCTGGCCAGGAAATAATATTGTTCTTGAGTTTATCTGATTGTTGAAAGAACTAGAACAACACAGTTGCCAAGCTGCTGAAGGGCTCCTAAAAGGTCATTTTATTTTTTATTTTTTTAACTTAGACAGATAAAGATGCATAAGCTGCCTCCAATCTGCAGGAAAACAAGGAAGAAAAGCATTCCATACTCCAATTATTGCATAATTGCTATTTTTTGCACTGTTAGGCAGGCATGTTAACATACAATTACATGTTTGAACAGCTAGTGATTTCCTACATAACCTGTTAAACAAATCGGTGAGCATACCTGGGTGTTTACTCTTACTTAGAACTGTATGAGGGGTGTGTGTATTTTCCAGTGTCTCTCCCCCTACTTCCCCCAAAATGTCAAAAAGATAAATTACAAAGGTATCTGGGAAATTCTCTAGCAAATTCATACTAGCAGTCTTAGGCAGTGCCCAGATCCCAGCTCTGGTATCCTAATTGGGTTCCCTGCAATGCACAGCTTGTTTTGTTCTTGGGGGAAATTCTTCAGCTGAGATTGCCAGGCTGAGCAGGGGAGGAAAGGATGGCTAAGAGAAATTTAGGTGCACAGCACTGGGTAGAGCAGTGCATGCCGTATATCACGGTGAGATCAGCTTCTACCCTTAATCAACGTCTCCCCTGTAGCAGGTACTGGACACCAGATCAATTTGATCTTATGTTGGAAGTGGGAGGGGAGGACGAATGGAGCTAGCCTGTGTAGCTCAGCTGGTTGGCGGTGACTTCTTAACCATGCTAAGCTGGCTGTGTGTGTGTTGTTAGCTGTGCCTCTGAGCGAGAGGATGGCAAAGCTGACCTCCTGGCTGAAATCCCTGTTGGTGTGGAAAAAGTGACCCCTGGCAGGGAGCTGCCAGGAGTCCCTGGGGGAAGGGAGCACATCCACCGCATCCCCACCATGCTCTTCATCTCAGCTGCCAAAACAATGTTTTGGGGCTGTGGTCAGTTTAATGCTGGGGCTGATCTCAAGAACTGGCCACTGCGGAGTCAGTGCAACACATTTCTCTTGCCTGCCTCCTGCCACTTGATATTTTCATTGCTTTCTGAGGAGCGATTAAATGGATAGTGAGCATGTATTGGGTTTCATGGAAGTCCTGTCATTGACTTCAATAGCAGCAGGATCAGACTCTTCTGGAATCGATATAATTCATGAAAGCGTTGAATGTTGTACAAGAACTAAAGCAGTGTGTTGTGTTGCAATACAATACATATAACAAAGTTACTGGCATCCAAGCACTCTATCTAATGGGGAAAAATGCATCCAAGCATTGGTGTTACCGAAAGCAGGGGCTGAGCTGGGTAGCCTAAGAAATGAAGCTCAAGGAAACAGCAATATTTTGGGTTTGTATGTCTGTGACCTGCTTGGGCAAATGTTTGACATACCTCTCCTGCTAACCATCCATGCTTTGCAAACTCACCTCTGAGCTCAGCAGGGAAGGCCGTGGGTTTGACCACCTCCAGGCCTGCACCACAGTAACAAGAAGCTGGTTTAGACATTGGAGGGGAAGAGGTGATATTTCTGCACTTTTGATAAAGGGAACCCTCTAACCAGCTGAGTAGGTTGAAGAAACAAGCCAAGACCAGAAGCACCAGAGCAATACTCAGAAACTATTGGGAAGAACTGGGTGGGACTGAGCTTCTCTCTGTGAAAACACAAGCAGATCCATTTGTCACAGTTCATAGCAGTGGTTGTGGCCCGGTGTATCTTTTGCCAGCAAAACCTTCAGGCCAGCAGGTGAAGGCTATTGCAGGCCCTCCAGCCCAGTCCCACAGTTAATGCCCTTGTCCCCAGTGATGAAGCTGCTGAGAGATTGGAAGTTGGATGCGAACACCTGGGGAACGTCTTGCATCAGTCAGTACTGAGCGCGTTAGAAGATAGAGCCGCACCATGCATCTCAAAAGTGAGACAGCTGTTCACCTACTACAGCTGTATTGGTTTCGGATTCTACTGTTCTTCAAAAGAAGGTCTCAAAACAGAAAAAATGTATCAGGAAAAACAATAGGAAGTCTAGCAGTCTGATAGTCTATAAATACAATAGGGTGAGACTATGAGGTATAGAGCTTAAAACCAAAAATATTTCATATATTAAGAAGCCTCCAGTGATTCTACTGTGAAGATTATGCCTAGTTTTACATGCTAAGCTTCATTTTTCTGACTTTCGGCAAAAAAACTGCTTCTTCCTTGCATTTTTTCAATTATTTTCTCTAGCCAGAGGAGGATTTTTGTATGTGTAAAGTCTGAGGTTAATCTGACAAGGAATCTTAGAGATATGAGCCTGAAAATTGAGACCAGGGTTTCCTGTTGGTACAGGATTTTCAGGGTTTTAAAAATTTTATTTTAAAGCATCCTATCTCAAAACTCAAGGTGTGGAAGCCTTTAATGTGATTATTTAGCTTTCTTCCATGAAAAATTATTCTTCTATAAATATTTTAACTAGAGCATTGTTTAATTCGAAGAATTCTGCACTGTAATTGTTTTAACACATCCCTCTGCTTTCAATCTGCTGCATGTCAGCAACAACCGGTGCTCTTATTTAAACAAAAAGTCTACCTACCTGTTAAGGTGCCGTGCCTTTACAAGCAAAGCAGGCTGGCAAACCCTCTTCTGTCTATACTAGAATTCTATGAATGAAAAGAAAACCTTAAGAAAATTAAAGAAAGTTGGACAAGCAGCTTAAAACCTCCTAGAAGATCCATATTTGTTTCTTTCTCTTACTACTTTCTGTACTTTATTGCTAGTTAAACAGGTTGCTAGATGTGCTTGTATGGCTGCTGTTGCTAGATGTGGTGGTACAGGTAGCCACCGATGGCTGGGAACCTCGGTGGTGTGTGCCCAGGTAAGGGGTGTTCCCCATGCCAGGACTGCGTCAGATGAGAGGCACTGGGGAGATGCTGGTGTTTTCAGTGCTGCCGATGGTGGGACGATGTCAGCCAGCAAGGGCTGCTGGGGCTGTTATCATCAGATTGTCATGAGGTCCTGTGTCAGATGCTGCCAGACCTCCCTGAGAAGAGACCACAGAGGAAATGTTGTTGTCTGTGGACGACTAAGGAAACTCTCCCTCCCCTCAAACCTGTGAAGAACATGAGATGTGTCTTGGTGCTTCTGGGACATGGCTGAGAAGGGGAGTTGACCTTCCCTGCTCCTTTGGACAGTCAAATTCATACTGGAGTTCCTAGTTCACAAATAAGATTTAATTATATAGTTCATATAATAAATTGTATAGTTTATCTATTACTTATATTATCTAAATAATTTAGTTATAAATTGTATTGATTGCCATACCTGTTGCTAGAAGCCTTTGATGCAGGCACAGTGCTGGGCTGCTGAGGGCTTGGCACTATTAACACCAGCGTCACCTTTTGGCTTGTTTCATCTCAGCGCCTGCCCAGGTGGCCACGCTCCTAATGGCTCCAGTGTGACTCAGGTCTGGCATTGCAAGTATATTTGGGCTTAAGAGCTGTAAGTGGTAGGAGGTTTGCAGATGCTATCCAAGCAGAAAAGTCCCAGATAAAATGAAAACCTAGCTGGCCTTTCCTTCTCGGTGTTCAGCTATTGTCTAACCAGCAGTTTCCAAAGGCTACCAACAGATTGTTTCAGACTGTTTTTTGGGGTTGGATTTTTTAATTTTTTTTTTTAGGATCTTGGAAAAAGAGAGTTTCTTTAGATTTGTCACTTATGTGATAACACATCAAGCAACTGATATACAGCAAAACACACCAGTATCACCAGAGTGCTAAATTACTTTATTTCTTATTACTTACTCTGGTATGTAGGAAAGAGCTCTATTTCCCATTGGTGGGACTAAAACACAGCACAGTGAAGTGGAAGATAAATCTGGAGTGCTATCAGTTTTCTCAAATCCTAGTCCATGCTCTGCTCACTGGGGACTCCTCTGCCTCTGCAGCTGGCCTACATTTAACCTTGTATTTCTTGCCGTTGCAGCTCCTGGGCTTTAAAAAACAGATCTCCCTTGATATCACCCTGGTTCTTTCTGTTACCTGCTTCATCCCAGATTTCAGCCATTAGAAAAATGGTTGATGGAGCTGGTTGTTTCTCACATGTGATCCAACAGATATCCACTGTGGGAATACACCTTGTTTTTCCTTGAACAGTAAAAATCCACCAACAGGAAATAATGTTTTTGGTTTCCTACTCTAGGTTGGTTCCCCATGCCTCCCCTCAGAAATTTACTTTCAAAGATTTTCTTTTGCTTACTTATGCCCCTTTCTTTCCTGTGTTTCTCTTCCAACACTTATGATATTTTCTTTTTTCCCTCTTGCTATTTTCTTACTGCTTCTGTTCACAGGCATATACTCCATCAAAATACACTTTATAAAACATTGCCAGCCACGCCATGTGGCTTTTCACTGGCTACAATGTGCAGTCTATATTTTGGGTGATGGTCCAGGTTGTTTCAGCCATCTCTCTCCAAGATGGAGCTTAAACTCTGCTCTGCTAAACCCAGTGTGACTTTCAGGCCAAGAGATTCCAATCTCGCATCAACCATAGGAATATTTTTTAAATTAGTAGGGTTGAAAACTGTGATTGTATATATGATTTATTCATTGTTTTTAAACACTTTTAGGTTTTTAAGGAACCATCTTCAGCTTCAGTCACTGTATTATGTTTCCCTATGGCAGCAGCTGCTACCTGTCAGAGGTCCCTCATGTCCTTTCACATGTGGGCTGAATGGACCAGAACAGGGCATCTGCTACCATTCACAGGGATCCATGTGGGATCTCTCTCCATCCTGGACTCCATTTGATTAAAAGCTCCCCTGATAGCTCTTCCAACAGGACCTGTTTTCCCTCCATAGATCTGGAAGCGTCACACAAAAAGGACAGTAATGTGAGCAGCAAAATGTTCACTTGATTAAAAGGAAGGTCAAACAATTAAAGTAATGAGCTCTGCAAAGTGTATAAGGGTGAAGATACCATAGACGCACAGACTTAGAAGACAGTAGTGTTACAAACCTCAGAAACAGTTTCACAAACTTAAGAAAATTCTGAGGCTATGATGGCACTTGCCACAAGAGGCAAAAAAAAACCCCTAACAAACCCAAAACAAACATCTCTCCTGTGTATCCTGTTCCAGGTCCTTGAATGTAGAGGACTGCTAGGCACAGAACTATTAGTCTTATTAGCTTGAAATTGCATCCCAAGAAAGTGACTGAACTTGGAAAGCTGGAGAGAAGAATTCCACTGAGGAGCCATAGAGCTGGTGGGGGACTTAAAACTGTTCATTATTCTTCAGGTCTGGGGAAAATTAGCCAGAAGTAAAGAATTTGTTTTGAAATACATTCTGGATATTTCAGACACTAAGT
Organism: Anhinga rufa; assembly: GCA_013400875.1. Classification (NCBI taxonomy): domain Eukaryota; kingdom Metazoa; phylum Chordata; class Aves; order Suliformes; family Anhingidae; genus Anhinga; species Anhinga rufa. Next base: position 30,447 of record VZTV01117505.1, on the reverse strand, counting down.
GAAATTTGCACCAGCTGAATTGTTAACATACTGATTTTTCTTAAAGGGAAGAAAATCACGTAAAGTCATGGCACACAGGGGTGCATTTTTTTTTAAAGCAAGATCTAAAGAAGTGCAACTTAAATTAGTCTGATAGACTTAGGAGAAGACTAGTCTGGACTTTTGTAACTGGGAGCTGTTCCACTATACAACACAGTAGACAACACATATGCCACCTCTCAGGAGTTGTGATTAAGGACTTGGGTAGTGGCTCATTCCTGCCCCAGAGCTGAGCCCACCAGGAGCTCAGACAGTTAGGAAGGAAATGCTCTTCCTTGATCCTGGGTTTCCAACAAGCTGATTTAATCGCTCAACCTGAGAATTGCTCTAACTTTGTCTCTAAATTTTTCAGGATATCTGGATGGCCTCAGGGGATAGAAAAGTAATATTTGCAGGGAAGATCATAAAAGAAGAGCTACTCCAGGCTAAATTTTGTGTTTTGATGCATATGCATTGATGATAAAGAAGTGTCTTGGGCTAAAGAAGTAATCAGGTTTACATCTCATGTAAAGGCTTGTGTTTACTGCTACAAGATTAAATGATCATCAACTTTGATTCAGGGTTTTATAGCAAGTAATTGTTGGCTTGCTTTTGTAGTAACAGCCACCATTCAAGAACTTTTCAGCTTCTTATTGAAGACACAAAAAGGGAGGGGCAAGTGGCTAAAGCACTTGAAATACAAGGCAGTAAATTTTATTGTATCAACATCTTTTTTCCTGCTCCCTTATCAATTAGAGGGAAGATTTTAAATTTTGTTAGATTGTTGATGATTTTAAGGGTGGTCTTGCACTGTCCTGCTTTGAGGAAGAGGAAGAGTTGGGAATTCTTCCTGACCTATGGAAGTGGCTCATCATTCTGATTACTTTTTTAAAGGGACAACATGCAAACCACATACAAAGTGAGAAAAAACAGAGTAAATCCCATCACAGAGGATACTGTCTTCAGCACTGATTTTATTTTTCTAACAACCTGTCTGGAGAAACAGAGATTCATAACAGCTGCTCCAGGATCTGGCAAGCTGCTTACTATGTTTCACTGCTCCGGGTATTGCTTTTAGGATGTTTTTTGGATCACACATGATAAAAGATGACTTCATTTTATCTGGTTATTAGCTAAGAAGCACAAAAAGCAATATATAAAAGAAGTGAAATAAGGCAGTGAATGAAAATGACATAGAGAGTGGCTGCAGGAATCAGAGCCATATTCTAGCTGCTGCTGCAGGTGGTGCTGCCAACCTGTTGTAGTCATGACTTGATGACTGCTGGAAGATGCAGCCAAGGTGGTGATGTTTGCTTCTTGGAGAAGGCCACATTATACCTTTCAGTGGCTTTGAAATAAATAATGCTGCTCCAAGAAGTGCTGCAGCTTCATCCCATTAATGTAATCAATCCATACACTCAGAGTTTCTGACTCAAGTCAAGTCCTGACATTGGCAAGACCGGGACGGTGTTGTCTGATCTGTGGTGCCTTTAAAAGTCCACTTTACACTGGTGCATTTTGTCTCCACTGTTTGTTTTTTTTAAAACATTGTAAGGTATCAGACTCAATTTAACTTTCATTACTTTGAGAACTGGCTTCTTCATAAGCATGCACCCACGCACAGAGAGCTCTGCTGAGGACGGTGTTAGGCACGGGCATACATTAAGGCCCAGACTAAAACCAAAGACACAGCATTTTAAGATTAGTTATGCCTCTGCAGCCTCCCTTCTTCAATGATAAAGTTCTTTTCTGCAGATAATCTTGATGTCTGCAGGTAATGTCAGTCCTCCATGACCTGAGGATTAAGCCAATTTGTGTCCAACCAGTCAGTGTTGCTCTTTCCCAGAGCTGGGGTCTCAGCTGTCTCACTTGCGGTTTATGGTGATAGGGAGTTTGCCCTTGAATACAGCTATATCATGAGCAACCCAGAGACAGAACATAGGCAGCTCCATGGCAAGCTTTCCAACATAAGCTTTGCCACAAAAAAGCTTTGGATAACTTCCATGCAAAAATAATTGCCACTTCTGTATGTGCTGCTGCCTTGAGTCTGTGCATGAGTCCAGCTCATGCAGCTGGACCAACAGGGCATCATCAGAGTCTGAATTTGCAGCTACATGTTAGCTGCTTCACCTCTTGTTGACAAGACCAGTTGGTGGCTAATCCAGCTATGGGTCCAGTAGGTGTCATGGTGGTGCTTTGCAACTGCAGCTTGGGTAATACCTAATCCTCTGTGCCCTCAGGGGCTACAGAACAGCCTTCTCATCATAACATCTGTCAATCACTGCTTTATTAGGTGTGAACCCGAGGCAGGAAGACCTAGGGGAGCTGCAAGTCCCCTCACACAGCTCAGGGCGTTTCTGAAGGAATAACAAAACTTACAACTCCTTCATATAATGTTAATTAATGTTAAATTAAAGGTTTGAAGGAAACATTCTTTTGAGCAGCTGTCTAAAGTCTGTTTCCATGAAGATTCCCATTTGGGAACTAGCCTCCTTGTTTATCTTACAGAAAATAATTTTCCAGTGTTTCAAATTTTCAAGGTGTCTTGAGACGGTGAGGAGCAATTTTGCTTGTACACGAACTGTGGGAGAGCATTTGGCATTTCTTTTCACACCAGGGTGTTTCTGTCTCTGGTTGGGACGCATCAGAGTCCCTCCACTTGGCAGCTGCCCTGCTGTCCTCCGCATACAAACAGCAAGACATCCATTTTCACTCTTTTCTCCAGTTCAAATGGTCTTGTAATATGATAAAAAAGGCCATTATGGGGACTGAAAAACCATAGAAAGTGGCATGTCTTGTCCCCTCCTGACTTTCCTGACGTTAACTTCCACTCAAGCTGCCAGAAAGCAACATCTGCTTCCCTCGTTGCCCTGGCATTTCCTCCAAGTGACAAAAGAGAATCCTCTTCCTTATTACCAGCCATGCTTTGCCTCCTGCTTTGCACGTGCATCTTGTTTCCCTCAATTATTTTCTTCACTTTAGTTTACAAGTCTTAATTTAGAAAGGAGTGAGTAAATATAATTCTTCCCAGACGCAGTTATTCTCCTCCTTACTGATCCACTGAAATGCTGTAATAACTGTCTTATGTCCTTCCTTATTCCTTTCTTTCCTCTTCTCTTTCTCTCTCCTCAGAATTCCTCCTTTTCCCAGCCTTTGCTGTTTCACCTTTTCTCCCTCCTCTCCTTAAGGCTTGTCGCATCTGCTTTGTGATCAGCGGTGGGCTGATCAGGCCTGTGGTGTGGTGCAAGCAGGGCTTGAACCCATGGCTCTGCCCTGGGAGCTTGGGGTACCACAGGGGTGCCACAGGGGTGCCACAGGGGTGCCAGGGATGCCAGCCCACCCCAGGAGGCGTTTGGCATTGCAGCCAGTGTCCCCTTCGGGGCCAGCTTCTTTGTATCCCAGAAGAAGACAACTTGTGACAGCTCAGAGGTTTGGTGGCAGTGGTGGTGGGGAAGAGCCTAGTGCAAATTACCTGCTCTATTTTTAATGCCTAAAACCTGGAGCAAAGGAACATCACAGAAATTGCCTTTGGATCACCTGGAGAATGCTGTAAATTCTGGGTGAATCCCAAGCAATCTCAAATGCCTCCAACCCCTCACTCCTTGTAGCTCTTCATAACACCCCTGTGACACACAGCTGTGGCGTGACAGCGGTCCATTCCCTGTGACAGCTTGTCCAGGCCCTAATAACTGAGATCAATCTGGCTCAGAGCCCAAGGCAAATGTTTCCTTCAACATACACCAATGTAACTTAATACAGATAAGCTGCCTGTGAAACGCATAACCTTGAAGGAGTTGCCATTTCTAACTCAAAATTTCCCTTCAGTTGACAAGAACAGCTAGTGTCAAGTAGGGCTCGCTGTGATTAATGGTGTTGTTTGAGGAACGTGCACTAGGGTTCAACATGAGTGGAGGTGGTGAGGTTTGACCTGCGGCTTCTATTGAGTGCTCAGATTCATCTCCACAGTCTTTGGCCTCTAAGTAGACAACGGCATGATGTGGCTGTAATTTAGCCCTGGCGAGCAATGAATGCAAATGTGCCTTCCTATCAATTAAGCAGGAAGACACATTCATTTGGCTGAAAATATCCTGACTGTTAAAGAAAGCAGTTTAATTACTGAATCTTGGCGAAATTCAGCTTCATTGAGAAATGAAGTCTAGTTCTCTTCCCATGGGGGTGACTGTACTTCTATTCCCTCAAGGAGTGTGGTAATTTCTTTCTGTGGTCCTCATGGTTGATTAAAAATCAATTTTCTTTATCCTAATTCTATCTACATAAATTCCTGCTGTGCGCTAACTGCAGCCACCCCTTTGAGCCCAAATGGCTACCCGTGTTGACTCTTCTTAGGCGAACTTTACCTCATAAGTGTTGTGTCATTATTTAACGTGATCAAAAGCTATTATAATGGGTCTGTATAATTAAAGTAACTAATTTAACTAGTTACCCCTTTTTTTCCTAAGGAAAACAGCGATATGTAATAAAGTGGTGCTCTTGCCTTAATCTTCCATCTTATTTATACAAATTTATCCTCCCACATGTGGATCTTTTTCTTATTTAGTAAAAATAGAATAAAGCAATTTAACAGGATATGGAAATTCTCCAGGATAGGTAATTGAGGGCTTGGTCTGTTTGTCTGTCTAGCTTTCATAATCTGTCAAATACACTTATATTACTGCTTCTGGTCTAAAAGCTGGGAGATATGCTCTACCAGAAGACCTGTGCTAGATTGTGTTCCTTTCACATTAGCACACACCAAAATCTCTTATATACAAATATTTGGGATTATGACACTTAACATGAAACAATAACAGAGGTGTAACTACTTATTAAGAAAAAATAATCACTTAGTGTTCATTATTCACCCCACCTGTTGCCCCAAACGCCATAGATCCATATGTTTTGACACCAAAAAACCTGACATCAGCTTGCAATTGTACAGTGTATTTTTTAGCTGTTAAGGAACAATATGTTGCCAGTTCCTCACATGCTCTAAATTGGCACATCTTTACTGAAGCCAGCTGTGCTCTGTTGACTTCACGCTAAATGAATAGATGGTCCACTGTATTCTGAGTCCTTATCCAATTCTCATTAAAATCAAAGAATACTCTTGCCAGCTTCCTAGACAGTTAGATCAGACTCTGGGAAACAACGGGCAAAACTTCAATTTGTGTGATTTTTTAATATCATACTCAAGGAAGATATTTATGAAAATGTCCTTGGCTAAAATCCAACAAGCAGAGATGGTGACTTCAAACAACCTTCATTCCCCCACCTTGAGGGTCCCAAAACCAATGCAAAGAACTCCATAAAATATTTAAATTTCAGGTCTGAGGCTGCTAATACTGAACGGCACTCCTCAGCTCCAAATGCCAACCAGCTGACCAGAGGGAAAAATTTAATGGTCCTGATCTCTGATAGGATAAGGAAAATCTTAAAGTTTAAAATTTGTCCTTTCATCTTATCAGCAAGCTACAATGGCTGAAAGTAATGTGCTACACGATTCTAGTTCAGCGAGAAGAGGGAAGTGTGACAATGAGTCATATGGTACAAAGCATCAGGATTCAATAAATAAAAAAATTTTCTTTTATTTTTTGCAGTTAAACTGCCTTTTATCTGGTAAGGTCTGCATGACAGCTGTGTATTTCCAAGAGTGCCGCTCTCTATAGGTAAGAGACCATAACTAGTACTAATTACTAGTTACTACCATGTGCAAGTTACTATGAGTAACTCATGGGCAACCTACTTCTCTTGTGTATTAGTTCTCATGCTCTTTTTATCAGAGCTTCTATCTCAGTAAAACAGGGAATCACTGGCAGCGCACATACTTTAAAGATGTTCTCTTCTGAGACTGACCCCCGGACTCTAACTCAAGTCCTTGGACTGCTCACTTACAGATTTACAGTACCCTCAATCAATCCTACAAATAAAAACAAGGAACAGGTACTGTTGTTAATAAGAGGCTCTGAATTAGAAACCTTGTGATTTGCTGCTAGCACAGACAGACTAGCACAACCTTGTCAGCCCTCCTAATAAACCTCAGTCACAGTGCTGACCTGCTGACAGGCTCCACAAGCTGATGATATCTTGCAGCTTTTGAGCAAAGATTGTTTCGCATGTCAATGTGGAAGGCTTCTCTATTATCTTATTTTTAGATTAATGTTTTTATTAGGGAGCTAGAGTGAAAACAGAACCTGAGGAAGAGGGGATGGCTGTGACATCAATATTTTCAAATGCTTCCCCCTCCCCCCTGCCCTGTAATCTATGCTGAGTTACCATTCAGTGATTGAGCCTTGCAACTCCACCTGTCTCCCAGCAAGAAGTCAAGGACCACAACATGACAGTTCTGGATATTGAACAAAACACAGTTCATGAAGGGGGTCTCAACCCCAGGAACCTGCTGTCTCAGTAGAGGATGAGAGATAATGCATGGTTGTTGGCAGGCAGGGAACCGTGAACTAAATGACTACAGGAGTCAATGTAACTACCTCAGCACTGCTCTGCACAGGGCTGCCCACTGACACCACTCTGCCTGTGTCCTCACCCCTCATGAGCTGTCTGCCCCAAGTGCATCCACACTGCACATCACAAGATACACCTGCTGAGGAGGCCCCTGCCCTATGCTACAGCGCCTCTGGAAAGCTCCCTATAGCCCTGGGCTGGGACGCTGCCCCATAGCGCACCCACTGCTACCACTGCATTAACGTAGAACTATAGAATCATAGAATATCTCAAGTTGGAAGGGACCCATAACATGCAGCATCTGAATGATGTCTGCTTGACTTTAGGTGGCTGATGCCCACTGTGCCTTGACAGCATTGTGCATGCATCATGCAGACTCCACCTGAGAGATGTGAGGGGCACCAATGAAGTAGGTGAGAATCAGAGTCAAGCCAAGCAGCAGGGGCAGTTCTTCATGTAGCAATGATTAGACCTGGGGCACTCTTTGCCAAAGGAAGCTGAAGCTCTTTATGGTTTACATGGGTTCATGAAAGATTGAGGTAAACATTTAATAACTGTTGGAGGTTACTACATATACATAGAAACCTCCAGCTCAGAAAGGCCATGAGCAAAAAATAGTTGAATCCTGAGGAGGTGTCAGTAGAAAATACCATATACATTTACCCTGGCCCTATGTATTCCCTAGGCATCTGTGGGTCACTGCTGGAGATACTATGTGGGGGCATCTAGACCTTTTGTTTTCACCTGCTACACCATCCCAATGTTCAGTAATGAGCACCTTGCATCTGTAGGAGCATGTGTCCTAACAGTGGCCCACTGATATCTGGATGCAAAAGGTTGCCTTCAGAGGTCCTTGTGGTCTCCACTTTGGGAAGTAAGTATGTGTATTCACATCCTCTTCTGGGTCTAAGGGCAGGTAAACTTTGCACAAGTCTGCAAAGCTATGCACTGGCTGGTCAAGGCACAAGATATTCAGTTAAAAATATTTACTATAGCATGCCGGAGGTATGACATACCACATTGTGCTGCGACCACCAGTGGGACACACTGTCCTCTCCAATGGTGATCACTGCTTCATTGCCCAGCGGGGCACCACTGATGAGTGCAGGAAATTTATGCACATACCTTGGCCATACTGGCCATGCACATAGTACCCTTGGTGTATCTCAGTGCTACCTACCTTGTGCTACCTACCTACCTCAGTGTTACCTACCTTGATGGTGGGCATGACGCTAGGCTGGAGGAGGCCAGTAGTACTCCTGAGGCCATCCAGGTCCTTCACCCAATCTGTGCCAAGGTACTAGGGAGCCTGACAACCCAAGCAGCAGAAACCAGCAGGCCCTTGCTATTGGTGAATGTGATTTCCACAAGGGACAAGCAGCTATCTTTATGCACATGCTGGCAGAGTCCTCTGTCCCCATAACCTTCTATATCGCTCTGCACTCCGACTAGTAACACCTATGTTACTGCCTACCCCTGAGATGCCCCTCTCTCTTTCCATCACTTCCATCTCCATCCCTTCTAACAGTTTTCCCTTCTCTGTCCCCTCTCTTTTCACATGGCTGACTCTCCTGTCCCTGCCCCACCAAACTGGCTGGATCCACCAGATTCCCTCACTGAAATCCTCTCTCTATGAGAAAAGATGTTAATTCTCTTTCAGACTCTTCATTGTCTGAAGCAGGAGGAGTAGTTCCACACTGTGAGGACCAGCTGCCTCACACTCCCTCAAGAAAAGCTCCATGGTACCCATCTGGGAGGACATGTATGACAGATTGCCATGATCTGGGTGTTTCCCTGCCACATAAAGGTCCATGTCAAGAGGGACAGAATCTGCTTGGATCATCCAAATGTAATCAAAAGTGATCTGACCTTCCACTCAAGCTAGTATAATCAGGTCAGAACAGTTTTGGCTCAGTCAAAACTGAATGTGGGGAGGGGAGGGGCTAGCCCAGCACCAGTATAATAGAATATAAATTCTTGCCTCACACACCTCCCAGATTTGAAGGCCTGCTCAGCAGCCCTAGTTGATGTGCTTTTCTACTTTCTACCATCTTCTGCACATCATCTGGAGACAGGTGCGAGTTGTAGCATAGTCGTCACAGCTTAACTCAAGTAGCAGCCTTGTAAATATCATGCCCTCCTGTCAGCCACAGCGTGACTGCTGTATAGTGCCTCGGGTTCCCTTGATCACGCCGTGGTCCCATGACACTCAGAGAATAGGCCTTTAGGCTACCCAATGTTGGTGATGCCCAGCACATAGATGATGCTGTTCAATGTACCATTTGTTGAACTGGACATAGCTGGACATTCACACAGCTATGCACAATGTTTTGGAGGATACAGTCATACTGGGACTCGTGCAAAGGGTGCGACAAAATCTTTTCCCTTGAATTATCACAGAACTCCAAAATAATGAAACTTGTTTGTTATCAAGGCCTGCGTGGATGCTACGATGAGGGGAGGGGTGAGATATTTGTAAAGATCTCTGCACCTGTGAGAGGAATGTCCTTCTGGCAGTTGGAGGCCACAAAGGAAATGTTAGCTGGAGCTTTCTTGTTGGACTCTTATTGCACCAACGTTAGGGGATCACACATCACCTCACCTCACCTTTAGAAAGTTCTTACTGTTGACTGACTGGGACATCCAAAGATCTCTCTCCCCAGCCAACACTTCCAAGTGTAGGTTTGGTCCTCTTCATGTAGATACTCCAGCATAAGGAAGAGCAGGAAACTGAGCAGTTTGGCACCTTCATATAGCCTCCAGCACTGGTGGGTAGCTGATTAGACAATTGCATTAATTTCTGTATATGTCTTAATACAGATACTTCTGGAAACCTAGGTAGCTTTACATGTAATTTGCTCTCTTGGACCTTTGTTAAAGCATTCTGTGCTTTCTTACAAGCTCATGCCATGACAGGAGCGCTTGCAGGGCCACCCCATGCTTCGGTGTAGAAGTCCCTCCTTAAAATGGACCCTTCATGGGCCATGATGCCTACATGTTCACTAATCTTTGGGTAGCTGGTGGATGGGTGCCCTTCTGCCGCCACTGGAACAATGTGTACGGTGTGCACAGCCGGTACAGCTAAGCACCGCTCAACTGGTGGTGAAGTATCCTTTTCATTAAAGGCAATGCTGTGATCTCAATCCTGGTGTGACCATTTAGGCTTTGTGCCAGCGAATGCCTCACCTCCCTCACTCCCCCAGAGCTTGAAGAGTGTTCTGTGCAGGTGATTAGTGACTTGCTATGGCTGACCAGTGTGGCTGGACTGGGGTCTGACTGAGAGCAACAGGGAGGTTCTCCTGCCTGTTTAAAACAGTGGAACAGGGAATGGTGGCTTAGGGTGCTCAGCTGGCATTTGCCAGGCAAGGATCTAGCCCTGCAAATTTTTCAAAGGTGTGGCAAGACAAGCTGTTGTGCTGGTAAAAGAATAAGGAAGGCTGAAAAGAAATATTTACCTGGCAGCATCCCTTTAAACCCATGACTCATCGTCACAAGTGCATTTCTGATTCTCTTTCCATTCATGTCTCAAGGACCAATATCTCAGTTCATGAAAATTTTAGGCACTTGCTTTTCTGCCTGGTATTACAAACTCTGTCTAATGGATGTGGGTAGTACAGATGACTTTGTTATGAATGAACAGTGCTCTGTTGAGGTAGTCCATGCACTTTCTCCGGCTCCTCACCAGAACACGTGAGGCTGCATGTGGGTCTGACAGGGGGCAAGACTTCAACATCTGAAACGGAGCAGTGATGGAGGAGCTGCTGCTTCACATGCTTATCAGTCATAGCCTCAGAAAGCAAAACAACCTGGATTTCAGGGCTCTGCTTTAGAAAGAAAATCCTTTGAATCAAGGTGCAGGTCCAGTTATAATACAAGGTCTCATCCTACATTATTGCATTGATTATTGTAATTATGCCTTTTCAGGACTTTTTCAAGCTACACTATATCCAATTATAGCTGGTTTAAATACCTTTGTACTGTACATCATGTGGTGCTGGAGAAAGGAGGTAGTAGATGTATTTTATTTAGCTTCCTGTTCTTAGAGTAAGGCTTTTTATAGATATGAGAGTTGGCATTAGTATTTTTTATTTCACTGATGGCTGTATCTGAAGCTACCCTTCTGAGCACCATGCCAAAAATGTACTTATCTGTGTTTCTGCAGTGCAGAGTGTCAAGTTTTAAAAAGGGGTGAGGAATAAGCTCTCCATACTCTTGACCCGTTCTTTTGTGGTATGATGTATACACTGAATTTTCATGCACTTCATTTGCAACAGAACACATGAAATTGCGGCATTGTTGAAGTCCAAAGCAGCAGTGAAGTTGACTTCGGTGGGAACAGGATTTCTCCTTGAGTATCTCCTTATGTTGATCAGTACTGTTTAGAAGACATAAAATTTCTAGGCTCCTTATGCAAGGGAGCAGCTTTCCTAGGACAATGACTCTAGATTTCTCTCCTCCTTCCTTCTTTTCTTCCTCCATAGCTTTATGATTTGGGCTTTTATGTTGTTGTAGTTGTTTAATTGTTTTGGGTTTTTTGCTTGCCTAAACTTGAAGACAAACTGCACCTAGGCTTTAATTTGCCTGGCTATGCATCCCTCTCTCCCTTGTGCAGAGGGTAAGCGCAATACTGATGTATGGCTTACTTCCACCACCCTGAATGGATTTAAAAAATGTGCTGGCTTGCTTTTGATTCCCTCATTCGAAATTATCTCAGACTGGGAGAACCTCCACAAAGCCATTCTCAGATGAAAGTCACACTGTTTCCAGTTCTTGAAACTGCTTTTCCACCCCAAAGGATTCCTTCCTTCTTTTTCTTTTTTCTTTTTTCTTTTTTCTTTTTTCTTTTNTTCTTTTTCTTCTTCTTTGTCTTTTTCTTTTTCTTCTTTTTCTTTTTCTTTTTCTTTTTCTTTTTCTTTTTCTTTTTCTTTTCTTTTTCTTTTTCGTCTTTTTATTTTTCTTTTTCTTCTTATTTTTCTTTTTCTTTTTCTTTTTCTTCTTTTTCTTCTTTTTCTTCTTTTTCTTCTTTTTCTTTTTCTTTTTCTTTTTCTTTTTCTTTTTCTTTTTCTTTTTCTTTTTCTTTTTCTTCTTTTTTCCCATCCAGCAGACAAATAACAGAGTCATTATTGGAGATGTCAAGTGTTCCTTCTAGGAGGCCTTGTTTTTTCAATATACACCTGGCATGATGAACGTGCTTCACCCTGTTGGCATGCATCTGATTACTTCATATGTAGACATCATCAAGTGCTCTCATGTTTTGCTGAACCAGAACCAGATGTAGTTCTACAACTGAAGCATCAAGTGTCCCTATGAGATATAGTTTTTCCTCTACTAGAGTACCAGCAAACCGATTTTAGGTGCTGCAAATTACTCTCCCCTGTTCTGATCTGTCATCCCTCCTTCCTAGTTTGACATCCTCTGCCCCTTCTGCACTGGTCCTGCCAGCTCTGCTAGCCTCTCTGAATCAGGCTGCTTAGTTGCAAATGCCTGCAATTTCCCAGCTGCTGAGCAGTTGACTTGCCAGACAGGGCTCCCACCATGGCACAGTTTGAGGTACTGATGGTTCCCGCTGCGGCGGAGAGAGAAGAGGAAAAGCAGGCCTGTACTGTTTGGCAGCCTGCTGGGTCAAACCTGTTGGTTTAAAAAGGAAAGGAAAGGGAAAGAGATTATTATCCAGTTTTTTTCCCAGTTCTCCCTCTGTGCTTTCAAATAGTGAAGGTCAAAACGGAATGCTGGTGTTTCCTGTGCATGTTATCAAGTGTCACCAGGGAAAGGTACCCCAGGTGAGAGTCTGCGGATGTCCCATGCACCCTGCTGGTCCCACTGATCAACTCCCAGTGGTACTGGCCTGCCGAGGCTAGTTAATGTAATTAATTCCTCCAGCCACCCCAGGCTTCAAATCGCGTTTGTGAGCATCAGCCTCACAGTTTGCGTTGTTATGAGTTAATGTCTTCTGGTCTCTGAGTCACTGCTAATGAGTTTCCGGACGTTTGGAGCCTCATCCCCTTGCATGCATGAACATTTTCTAGCAATGTTAATGAGCTTCACAACCAATCATTGTTGACTAGAGCATACCCAGAGCCAAGCAGAGCAAACCAAGTGGGAGCAAAGTAGCACGCTACCATAGTCCAAACATCCTGAGAGCCAAATTCTGACCATAACACTTCTAGAGTCAAATACTACAAAATTACCTGTACCTTTGCTTTGTCCTGTGTCAAAATACTCATTTCTAGTCAAAAACAGAAAACCAAAAAGCCCTACAAAGTCCAAAAATTTTTTCTGTAATATGTCTGAAAAATCCTGACTTGAGATAGGACTTCCTACATTGCATCAATATAAAGTTTCAGTAATTCAGGAGGGGTTATATGATGTTAAAATTTTCTAAATCCCCTGACTATGTATTTTTAAAAAAAGAAGTGAGCATAATTGTGATAGATTTTTATGTCTATGCTGATGCAGTCCTACTAGTCTCTACAGTTGCTCTTCTTATAGTAGCAGGCACTGAGATCCTGTATGTAAATCATGTTGCAGACTCATTAGGGTTACTGCTGCTTGGTTGCTAGCTGAGACACGAGTTCTGATTTAGGGTATTTTGACACTTAGCAACAAACTAAGCTTTGTGAGCAGGTGGCTGAGCCAAAATAGTAGCAGAGTTCGCAGTTAGATGAAATAATAACAAGGAATTGCTGGTCAGAATATGCTTGCTTTCTTGATTTATTAAAACAGCCTAGGAAAAACTCATTTGTGAAGGATCCACTCCCACAAGACACCTGCTTCAAAACCACCGTGGTACAGGTGTGTTGCTTTGCATGCATGGGAACAGCTCCCACACTTAGACTGTCCAACCAGGAGTCCCATTCACCTGTGATGGCCAAAGCAATCAACAGTTTGTGTGTTGACTACCCAGGAGATCTTTAACAGCTCAGTTCTAGGCTCTCCCAGCAGCTTCTTGCACCTGTAACTCTAAATTCATCCTCCTTTCCAGACCTACATTGCTGTGGCCTCTGCCTGAAGAAATGGACGATGTCTCAGCTGGCCTCTAGGATAGTCTCTCCAAGCTCTGGTGTGGCATTTCCATTTCTCTCATCCCACTCAGGCTGTAGAGAGAGGCTACAGACATCCAACTTTTCTTTTGAGGGTCTCAGTGATGCGTGGGACTGAGGACCTCCTCTCACTGGTTTCCAGCCTGGCTGTCAAAGTTGACCATCACCTGCCCAGCTCCACACACAAAATAACTTTCCAGGCAATGGAGACAGCATGAAGCTGTCACTGTGCTGTGTAGTGCCCTCAGCCTTTCCCTTTCTGAGAGGGAAGGACACCACTGCTCCTGACAGCAAGACCCTCTCAGTGTGTCAGAGACAGATTAAAACAAAAGAAAAGCCTGAAAATCTGAGGAGGGCCCAGCTCTCCAGACAGCACGTACTCAGTTGTACTCTGCAGTCACTCTATATTCCTTTATGCTGCATGTTTGTAGTCTAATCCAGCGGTGTGAAACCCAGGGCTGAAGGTCAGACACAGCCTGAAAATTCATATCTTGTGGCCTGTAGCCATTCAATTTTTTAAAGCATGACCATTGGCTTGCCCAAAGCCCTGTGCTCCTGGGGTGACCAGCTAGCAGTGCTTGAAAAAGCAGCAGGGCTGTTGCAAGAAGGCAGGTCCTGCCCTGGCTTAGAGGCTGGAGGAAGGCACTTGGGAGGTCCAAGCATCCGGCTGCTCATTGCAGCGCTGTGATTTCACTGCGAGGCCGTGAGCAAACCTCTTCCAGAGCTCTTGTGTTCTGCAAAATGGGGCTAGAAATAGAAATTTTTCTCATGTGTGAGACTTGCCATCTGTTTGGGAACCTTGCTGGCAGGTTCACCAACTGAGTTAAGTGTTAAAGGCTTTGTATGGGATGATGAGAAGGTGTGTGTTGGGGGGGGGGAAGGGGGACAGGTTGGGGTGGTAGCCTTGCAATGACTCATGCAGCAATCATGCCAGCAGCAGCGTGGACTGGGGGCACAGCCTTGGTTAAGACCACTGCGGGTATTTCCAGCATGCTAAGTTGGACACGAGGCTCCATGCTCAGGCCCATAGGCCAGTGAGTGGTAGTTACTTGGTAGCAGGCATCCATTTTCTTGGTCATGTCATTATGGGCATCCAACCTGAACCATTTTAGAGGGGCAAAACTTATTTTCAGAAGGCAGAGGAACATTCTCTGGAAAAACAAGTTTTCTTGCAGCATCTCAGTTTGAACTTGCAAAAATCGCTAGTCACTTTCAAAAATCCTCACAGTTTACATTTACAGATCACTATGTATAAAGAACGAAGTTTTATTAACATTTCCAGAAGAAATCAGTGAAGATATTGCAGAGAATTATGATCCTAATGAGGAAATAAGCTGCAGGAGAAGAGGAATGGTTAATAAGCAAGGAGCTTTTCCCAGAAAAAATACCATTGCCATTATTAGGAAAACACGAGGAAAAGCAATATATATAACTCAGGACATGAGTGAATTGTCTAACTTAGGAGAGAAGGTAAAGGAGAATTGTTTTCTAAAGAGTTATTTTTAAGATGTAAGCAGGTCTTTAAAACACAAGCAAGCAGTCTGCATATTGCATTCACTAGGACAGGGAATCTGGCAAATGAGCACCAAACCCAAAGGACTCCATCCCAGATGATAATTCTCGTGCAAGGGGTATTTAAGTGTACCCCTGGGGCTGCATGGAGAGATTGGACAGGGGCCTCTGCGACAATTACACTGCAGAGAAAGAAGAATAAAGCCTGTGGTATAGACTGGAGTTAACAGAATAAATTTAACCCTGCAGTAAGCCATCAGACCCTGGTATTGCTTCTATGAGCACCTAGCCTGATTATTGCCATGTGTTAAATTAGATTATTTCTTAGCAGTAGCTCTTGAATAGCCCTTTACATGTTCATGAAGAGACATTAAAAAAAATGTAAGCTGCTTTCTTACCAACTTGAGACATCCTAAAGGGCCAGGGCTCAACACTGTCTGAGTTGCACCATCTGAGTGCTTCAGAGATGCCTAAAGATGAGCATGTATGTATGTGTGTGTGTGTAATGCATGTGTATGGAGACTTTTTAGAGCATTTTGGTAGATGGTGTCCAAACATTTAACTAGGATGACTCAAAAGACTGCCTAAGGTAAAATGAATGCAGGGAAACGGTTTTGGCAACAGAGAGATGGCAAGCAAGAAGCACTGACCCTTGGGCTTCTGGTGCTCTTGCCCTCACAGCTCAGTGCCTGATTTCTGAGTTGTTTGGGAACTCAATAACTTACTCAAGGCTACTGAGTCAAACAGAGCCAGGCTTAGAGCTCAAAGGTATTACAAATCTTCCTGTCAAACCTCCAGGGGACCAGACTAACATTGAAGCTACAGGATATATAATGTACTTTACCACAAAGTTGATTCATTTCCACATCAACAGTCTGTATATGTGTTAATATTTCAAAAATCAGTGGGTCAGTTTAAAGGGAAAACAATTGTTAATGCTTTAGAATCAATATCAGCTGAAGTGACTGACTCAAAGGCAGTAGAAAATCATCCAGGCTGTAGCAATAGAATGAAACAAGCTTTTACAGTGGTATAGCTGTGGCTAATTTTGAATGAAAGGCATCAAAACACCACTGGATGTTCTTCTAGGGCGTCAAAGAAAACTGTATCGCTGTGTTGCTCCATATCACTCTCAACCAGCCTTCAGTGTAGTGAGACACTTAAGACGACTTACAAATGCGTTGAGACAGGACACAGGTGAAAAGTGTTTCCAAGGCTGACACAGTAGTAAAAATTTTGGTCTCTGATGAGAAAGAAAGCCTGGCTGGAGTATGGAGATGTTGTTTCACTGTGCTTGCCGCACAGCAATGCTCAGCTGACGTATTTCTCAAGAGAAATTTCTGAGTCAAAGATGACACGGCAATGTCGAGTTCAGTGTTTTCACTAATATAAAATTAAATTTATCAAAGATTCAGGATACAAGCATCCAACCTGAACTAATTAAAAGTAGATCTCTCTGTTGCAATCAAATACTACCTCTTAGTCAATAAAGAGCACAAAGCCAAACCAAGACCTGATGTAAGTTAGTCCAACTCTGACACAACAGCTGTTTTTGGTATTACTTTTACCTGTCTTTACAACACAACAAAACATAGTTAATATTGATTCTTTGAAAAGCTGGCATATTATCAGTGCTCCTGTATGTGTTCTGGTAAGACACATCTCTTCCTGAGAGGGGCCACGTGCTTTCATTTGAGTTACTGGGAGCCAAATATTTTTTATTCAGTAGCTTTAAAAACCATCCCCGTGCCTCTCTGCAAATCAACCCTCACCAAAAGAAAGCAACTGGGGTATTTGTTGCTGGAGATGTTACATATAGGATAACTTTAACTCCTCTACCTAATTCTACATTATATACAGGATTTATAATAATATAATGTAATAACACCACAATTCTAAGACATTTCAAAATCCACAGCCTATGTAAGTCTTTGGGAAAAAAACCCAACTTTTTGACCATCACACAGTTTTTCATTTGAAGCCAAGTAAGAATTAACCTGTGCTATAGTTTGTTTATTCTTATTATTTCTCCCCATTTTTTGTTTCCCTGCAAGTGTGAAGTTTTTGTAAAAAAAAAAAAAAAAAAAAAAAAAAACCAAACACACAAAAAAAAACCCCAGCAGGGGGTGTTTTTTTTTTTTCCCTGAAATGTGAAAGTTTTGTAAAAAAAAAAAAAAAAAAAAAGAAAAAAACCCAAACACACAAAAAAAGACCCCAGCAGAGGTTGGTTTTTTTCTGAGGATCACTTTCTGGAGTCTGTGGCTCAGCATTGGTCCTTGGCTCCAGGCAATGCTTACAAGCAGTATGACCCCTTCCCAGCTGTAAAACCAGGACACAAAACAGAACTGACTTGCACAAGGACGCCCAAAAATAATCTGCAGAGCTAATTTATCCTGAATCACCTTCCAGCTCTGTCTGGTTGGCCTCATTGCCTCCCTTGGAGAATGACTTATCAGCAAAAATGTTTCCCCCTTTCTCTGACTTCAGCAATGGGTTCAGTTCTTTCCTACAGTACACAACTATGGTCCCTGTTCAGGTTCTCTGATTTTATTCTCATTAATTCCCTTGATTTTCCTGTTAATTTTTGGAAATCCCCTAAAGTCAATACACATGACAACAAGAGCAGCAACAGCCAGACTTCTGAAGAAGATTTACCAGCTCTTCTTTGTGTTATTGTTTATCTTTTCTGGTGTGACTAGGAAGACTAGTGCTGTTCTTGAAGCTGACTTCATTGCTCCATGTCCTTTACCAGGAGCCTATTAGGGTGGTTTGCAACAGTGAATTGATCTAGTGTAACCCAGCCATACATCAACAATATGTCTCAAAATTCATGAAACACAAGAAATAAGAAAGGAAGAGGAAAAACACTGTTGTCTTTTAATTATTTGGTGTTTTGACATGTTTTTTATTTTATTTTCAAGAGACAGAGAGGGTAGCACAAAGTCAAATCTCTCTCCTCTCACTGATCACTGTGATGGGTCTTCATGGCCAAGCAAACGGGAGAGGAATAGATTTCTGATCTCTGCTGCTACAGGCACTTGCCAAACTAATCTCAGTTACCTCCCAGCCACATCAACCTTTAAGTCCAGGTTTCAACTCCATCACCCTGGGTTTGTGTTGCACCAAAGCCCCAAGCTGGTAGGCTCACTGTGGGACTGAAGGACTGACAGCTTCTGGACGGTGTCACACATGCTCATCCAGACTGTGCAAATCCAGCAACCTTGTTGGCAGTGACCTTCCCTAGGGAAGCTCACCAGGCTGGGATTTTCCTGAAAGCCTTGATCCTACTGGAAGAAAAAAGTATTCAACCGTCCAGATATGTAACATCAATTAATATAATAAATCATTAAAATAAGAACTAGACAATTAAGTCCTTGTAAAGTTAGTTATTGCAGTGGCCCATAGTTTCAGCCACTATTGTCCCACCAAAAGCGGGATACTCCAACTCTCAAGCTTCAGTACAGACAGCCTACCCCAAGCATGTGTTGCCACAGATATTCAGGGCTGAAAGGTGGGATCCCACTACTGGCACAATATCCACAGATACCCTGCACCTTGGCCAGGAATTTTGCCTTCTGCCCTTCAGCTTTGTCACCCCCTTCTTTCTTTTTTTTGTGGGCACTGCAACATGTCTGAGGTTTCTTTCCTAAATTCAATAAGGCCAAGGAAGGAGAGAGGAAGCCTCAGCAAAGGCTGGGGAAAGGAGCCAAGGAGCACCACAAGCTCCAGTTTGCCCTGGTTTTCCTCCCCACCAGCTATGCAAGCCCTGCTCAGAAAGCAGAGGTTACTCTTTCTTCATGGGCTTTCTGTTGTACACCATGACTACATTTTCCCAATAAGCCCCATAACACACAGAGTGGTGAGAAGCCAAAAGTTACCGTGAAAAGTTGGGATGCTCAATTAACAGCTGATTTTTGAGAAGAGTTAGACTTTCTGCTGCATTTTATGGATTCAGCGTGTGACCCTCATTAACTTCTCCCGCAGCAATGAGTATGCTACCTCTGCACACAGGAGCCCCGTGCCTGCAATCAATCATCCAGAGCTGCAAACGCCAATCACTCATCCCAGATCAACCCACCAGCCCACCACCAGAGGAGTGCAGTGTCAGTGAGGGCATACACAGCCTAAACAGTTATGACCCTCATCTTGTTCTTCTGCTCATACC
>VZTV01117505.1:0-11237 GCA_013400875.1 Anhinga rufa | reverse complement strand
TTATTCACTACGTTTTTCCTAACTCCTGCAGGATACGAGACTAGGATCCAGCAGGCAGGGGCTGCACTCACTTCACAGTCCTCCTTCCTGCCCCACCGCACCATACATCCTGGACAAGGGAGGGACTATTCCTGTGGAAAAAAAAAGTGTGTAATTGGTATATATAATGGTGATGACTGCCCTGCAAAGGGGCTGACTTAGTATCAGTCATGCACTCCTGTTTCTGAGCACTTGACTTTGTGACCTGTTAATGTCCTCTACATAGACCCATCAAGAGTAGGGTAAGGCAAGTACCTGGGAAGAGCAAATTCTCCAGACTGTCTTACATGCTTGGACCTGCCAGGTCAGAGCTGCCAACCGTGCACAAAACAGACAGAATCAGGGGGAACGTAGCTGCTAAAATCTTGGAAAGATTGCACCTTTAGCCTGCGGCTGAGTGGGCAGCATGTAGCCTGCCAGCACTATTATTTTAGTCCACAGTTTGTTTCTAAATGCCTCTTTTCTAGGGACAAGTTTTGTGCAAAAGAGACCTATAGGCTGAACAAATTGTAGTTGCTGAAACCTCTTCAAATATCACCTTTTTCAAGGCCTTTCAGTTCTGGCACTAAGCTCATGTAAAGTACCTCTGAGGCAGTGGAGAGGACAGAAGGCTTTTGGGTGATGTGGGGAGGAGAGGGGCCACCTTGTACTGAGCCCTCCCCTGGCACTGCCAGGAGATGTGTCACTGTCCCATCTTGGCCACCACTGCCCTAAGTTGTTACGAGCGTGTTCAAGAACACTTTTCCCAAGGCTTGCAGTCCGGCTTGGAAAAATGCTGTTAACTGTGCTTCTGTTGAGTGTTCACAGCATCAGGCCCTTGGGGACAGTAGGAGATACATAGATGTGAGCAATGTTGCAGACAGCAGTGCCACCAAAGCAGATAAGAGAAGTGTAACACTTTTCCTCCCCACATTCATTTTTTCCATGAGGTCTTAGCTTATTCTTTCTCCAAACACCATTAAATGTTGCTTTTCAGAATTGCATAATTGTTAAAGGTCTGATCAAGCAGCACCTTATTTGACAAATCAACCCACTGAGTAAATTGTGCAGTGGCATCCTGATCAGCAGGTACAAGTTGAGCCCTCATCAGTTTCTTTGACACGGTGGCAAGACCAGATCAGAAGCAGAAAACCCAGAAAAAAATCAGAAGCAGAAATTATACAATCTGCTACAGGAGTTCCCAAACACAGACCTGCTTAGAATCATGAAAAGTAGCTAAAGAAAAGCTATGTAAGAATTATTGTTGTCAAGGAAAGAAATTCACACAGACATCAGAGGAAAAATAAACCCCACTTTCTTTTCAATACAGACTGGCCTACTGAGATGTAATACTGTATGTACTGCTGTGTATTCTTCTCATTAATTGTATAGTGCTGCACTTGCTCTAAAAGCCAGTGGCCTCTCTTGGCAGTTCTTGCTTAGAGGCTGGGTAATATCCATTCTGTGTTCAATACAGAAGATGTGATAGAACAAATTCACACTGCTTTAACACACTAAAATACCCAAGCTATTGGTAATGGTACCTGGCCAAGATCAGGTACCATTGCAGCTGGTCTTGAAAGCAAAGCAAGCCCATTCCACGGGTCTTGCTACTCTGCCGTGATATTGTCACTGTTATCACATTGGTTCTGCACAAAGTACAAGAAAGCTGAAATAAAATTCAAGAGAATTTACCTTAATGCAATTCATGCTCATACAAGTCACTTAAAGAAAACTGTTCTTAAAAGATTTGCACTTAATTTAGGATGGCCAGAAGTTGCATCTTCTGAAATGGGTGAAATAAGATTTCTGCATCTGTCCCAAATATTGCACAGCAGGCAACTTGGATGCCCGATTTGGGACTTCCCAAAGCATAGTTCACTTCTGGCTGCAATGAACCTAAACCAGCCCTTCCCAGGAGAGGAAAATATCTCTGTAGAGGAGCCTGGGCAGCTCCAATCACTGTAGAGCCATTGGAGCTAATCCCCACACTGATATCCAGAAATACGAATCAAATAAGTTCCTGATATCAGATCTTTTGTCCTGGCAGCTGCCCAGTACCTCTCCTTAGAGGGGAGCTCCAGCTTTGACTAAGGAGAAGAATGATAGTGCCAGGGTGGATAACTTCCCAGGCATTTCCAGAAGACAGGGTTTCTCATCATTCCCAGTCCAAACCCATAACTTCATCTGTATAAAGCACTTTGAAGAAAGGATGGACTGAATGGGGCAGAAGGCAACAGAGATGTCCTTGCTACACAAGAAGGGGTGAGAGCCATAAAGTTCCTTCCTTGCTCCAGGGAGAGAAGTATTCGACCACTGTTTATTTGAGCAGTGACATAAAGGAACCAAGATCCACTTATCAACAGGAATTACAGACATCTGAAAGAAAACTGCATAACCAGTTTGCCTGATGGCATACCAATGTTCTAGATACAGCGTCTTCTGCCCCTCTCCCTCATTATTGTCCCTAGTTGTTGTATTTGTTCTCTGGCAATCGATGTCTAATACTTAAAAACACATGCAAGGATTTTCAGCATTGTGCCCTATAGGGCATAACAGCCAAACTGCCAAATATAAGAAACATACATGTCAACAACTAGCCTACAACACAAGCTATTTTCTTGGGACTTTAAAAATTGGCTGGTCATGAAGGGATCTGGTTGGGACTATAGGTTAGCATATGGTGACAGTCAGAAGCTGATTACTGACAAAAAGGCAGTGAAGGATCTCCTTCTTCTGTGAAGCACTGAGGTTATCCTTCTCTAAGAATAGCTGCAGAATGCGTGAGGAAGTGTAGGAAGGTGCACTAGTACCCAGGACACCTCCAGCACACACAGCCCACTGTGCTCCAGGGCAAACACAGCACAGGGTACATAATACTGGAGTGGCCTCAGGGCCACACTGAAGAGGCAAACTAGGGATGGAGGTAGCTGTGGAAAACATGATGCTGGAGAGAGAAGAAGCTAGCATCTTCATCTGCACTAGTAAGGAGTCAAAGTACTGTAAAGATGAATGCAGTGTCTTCACCTGGCCCATTAGCTCAGTGGGTTTTTAGAAGTCCAGCTAACGAAAAACTGAACAAACTAAATGCTGTTTCCCCAAAAAATGGATGTCTTACAAGAACATCCTGATGTTATACAAATTCACTAGAAAGACAGCAATAAGACACTTAGTATTTATTCTACTTTCTTATGTTCCTGACCACCTCGAGCCGGAAGTCTGCTTTTTGCCTTTTTTTTTTTTTCCCCTTTTCCTCAAAATGATGGTTTTTCTCATTTGCCTAACCTCACACCTTCAGTTGTAAGCACAGTTAGATGCAAGTTAATTTGCAGTTTGATGGTGACACTTCCCCAATGCTAAGTGTCTCTGAATACAATGGTATTTTTTTCTTGGGCACCAGTAATGCTGATGAGGCCAACCGAGCTTTGGGAATAGGTTTTATTAGTTAAAAGCTCTTCCAGAGCTAGCTGATGGGAGCACAAAGTATTGTTTTATAATGCAAAAAACTGTCACTACCTTACTTAACCAGTTGAAAAGCAGAAAATAATTCACTAGCGTGTTGCAGCGGGGTTTATAATGGCCCTGTGCAAAGTTTATCTTAGTACAGGAAAATGTTTTCCTATAAACTAAACTGTTTAGGCAGCAGAGGCTTTGGAACATCATCTTTATAACAGTACCTAAACTAGCTCAAGTTGTTTGCTTTATAAAGGACAACAAACCAAACAAACTTTTAAGCAAACGTCAAGGTAAATTTTTACAGCTGCAAAGGGGATTTGGAGCAAGTGTACATCACTAATGATGTACATAATACTTGGTTAAAAGGAGACAAGCTCCCAAAACATGCATCTTGGTACAGTCACAAGCACAGATACACCTAGATTAGTATAAAGATACTTTGAATGATCGAACTGGATCAGAGTGTGCCACTCTGCAAAGGGCACCAGGAATTCCTGCTGATAAGAAGCTGGACCTGTGTGAGACTAGAGATTTTTTTCCTTGAAGTTGGGCTATTAGGAGTTCATACCATTACTTCTGAAGGTGCATTTTGACTGTTTCTTACAGTGTGGAGTCTATTTATGCCTCCTACAGGAGTGAGCAGTAGAGGTGTGAGTACTTTTGTACCAGTACACCTACACAGGGAAATACTGAATGCTTTGATGCTCTCAGATCACGCTGCCCAGGCAGATCTTTGCCATGCAGCTGTCACACATGCTGAGCTCTTGACCATCCCTAACAACTTCTGACCAGGAAAATATTTTTGACACAGCTGCTTACAGTGCTTTGGTTTGCATCACAGTGGTCTTGGAGCACACATTTTTTCAGCCTAGTTTTGTCCAAGACAGGGGATTGAAGCGTGTGCTGAAGGCTCTTCAAGCGCTCATGGCCATTCAGACCAGAGAGGGGCAAATCCAATATGAACCCTCCAAAATAGAGTGTACCTATTGAGTACTTGACACCAGCTGCTTCACTCTACAGATCTGCTTCTGTTAAACTTACTAACGCAAATATAGCTGAAGAATACTAAAATTGAGTTACAGCTCACTAGATTTACCCCTTACTCCATGAGGTTTTGGCTGTTCAGTTGTCTGAACTTCACAGCAGCATTTCACTATTATTCTACAGCCTATTTCCAAACAGAGGAATTTTTTAATCAGTAAAACAACCTGAACAGCACCACAGAACCACTGTGATACCAAAACATATTCATTCTGAAGAGCAGAATGCAGGTAACATTTAAGAGCATCTCAGGACCCTATGAATCTACATAGTGATGAAAAATCAGCTGGTTTTCAAATGTTAATGCCCTACTCATCAGTAAATTGTTGTAGAAAGCTGATCCATGGTCTTTTCAAGGGCAGTCACACTGGTGGTTGCATGAGACAGTGGGGCATTTCATGAAACACTCCATGCAAAAGAATAAAATGTGTTCAGCCTTGACCGTCCAGAGCTTGCAACCAGGGCAGGTTTTGAACCTATTTATTTCAGCCACAGCTAGGTCCAGGTTTAACCTATGGAACCTGTATCTCAACAGACCCACGTTCTCCCTGCACAGGTGGGCCATTCACTCATTAGCAGTGTCCTTTCAAAAAACAGATGCTTAAAACAGCTGTCTTGTTTTTAAATGGTACTTAAAATGACATAATATTGGGAGAAGTTCAGAGGAGAGAAAGAATGATCACAAGCGTGGAACAGTTTCCATGCCAAAAGTGACTAAGGTAGAACTCCCGAGTTTGAAAAAGAAATTATTCGGGGGAAAACACATTACAGAATTCTATAAAATTATAGAGCACATGTGGGAGAGGGAAGTTTTCCCTGACTTTTCTGGTACCAGAGATATATGGCATCAAAAGAGGTCAGTAAGAGAACGAGGTTCAAAGTAAATATGAGATGGTTCTTCATATCTGTTGATAGCACACCCAGGGAACTCCTTTCCTAAACATGTGGTAAATGCTAAAAGCTAACAAAGCTGCAAAAGCTCACAAAAGAAAAAGCCACCAAAGCTACCAAACAGAAAGATCACATTGCATTTAGACCCAATAAGGAGGCTACTATAGCATAAGCTAAATAACTGTAGTAGCAATGAGTGTCATTGCAGATGCAGGTTTCATTGGACCAGACATTTCCTGTTTCTCTAGATCAGGGGTATTATGATCCACTTAGATCACTGAAATTTACAGGACAACATACTCTGTAAGTTAAACTTTATTTTATGAACATGCTAGGAAAGAAAACAAACACTTCAAACAAGGGCTAAATCCCCTTTGTACAGACTAGTCTAACGTGAATTCACTGATTCATCATTTAATTAATGATGTTGCTAACTCAGAAGTTCTCTAATTCATAACTTGCAACTCATGCACCTATGAGCAAAATAGTTACCTAGTCAACAGTAAGAGTGCTCATTCTTCCTCCTCCATCACCTTGTGGGTGTCCCCTGTATCACACCTGGAAGCATGAAAGCCTCAGAAGTCTGGCTGCTCTTGGATCTGCTTCAAAAGATTTTTGGGTAAGCTGATGTATCTACACCTTCCAGCTTGGCAGTTTGATCAACACCATTTCCATAAGTTAGTGGATTCTGAAAAAACTGTCATACAATCGATATGCAGGGATTATGGCCACAGGAGACAGGAAGCTGCAGAGTGACCTTTAGCCCCCCCCGTTCATAGTATTCTGCCTACACGTTGCTCTCGCTTTGACCTAATGGCACTGGTCCCAGCATACATCATACCCTAACATGAGCTGTGTATTAGCCAAAACCTGAGCAGGAGTTGAGTGAGCAGTCAAGAGGAATCCTTTTTATTCCCAGACTAATACTGCAGAGGCCAGATAATCACAACCACGTTTGGGCTGGGCTGCATGTGACTTAAGGAAAATGCTGAGCCAGGCCTGGATCTCCTCAGTGCACACTCGGGCATGCAGTGGGTTTGCAGCTGCTGACTGCCTCGCAGTGCCCAGGTTTCCATCACCTAGCCCACCTGCTGACTTACCCTTCTCCATGCTTTGCCAGCCTTGCAGACAAAGCTTGCTCCTGGGCCTAACCATGGCCCTCAGGCTGACCTTCCTGTGGAAGAGGTGAATCTCTGTGCTGCCAGCCCATGTCCGGTTCCAGCGAGGGCCAGGAAGTCTGCCTTCTGCCATCACTGCCAGTCTCCTGTCGGTTCCCTACATCAGGCAATACAGCCTTGGGCCCTTCCTCTCTTAAAGCTTTCTCTTCCCACCACCTCTCCCCACCAGGAATCTTTCCTTTGCATCATTTTGGCCATGTATTCTCTCTTTAGCATGCAGTCCTTTTTTTCTTTCTTCAATATTCAACTCAGCCTTTTCAACTTTGCCTTTAAGCACTGAGTAAACCCATCTCACCTGCATGTCAAAATCTTCCTAGTTTCTCTCAGGCACTGTCTTCCATTACAGGTGCTATTCCAATATATATTTCTCTAATGTACACATCACATCCCTATTCAGTACCAAGTATCATGCAAGCTCCAATATATAGGAGAATCCCTCTCCTTCCATCAACACTCATGGTATACTTTGACTTTCCTCTTTCATAATGGAGCTATTAATTTTGGTTTGAACTTTTTCCACCCCTTCTGACCTGGTCATTTTTCTCCACTGTACCATCACTCAAGTTCAGAAACTAGCCAGCAGCCTCTACCACCCCCTTCTCCTTCTCCTCTTCCTCCTCAGGCAAAACAAGGACAAACGTGAAAGCAATATACTGAAGAAAGGGCAGTATATAAGTCCCCAGCAGGAGAAAAGGGCAGGGGGGCAGGGGTGTCACACATTTGGTAGAGGATTTATTGATTAGTTTCAGTTCAAACCAATTATCACTGGTAGTACCAGTCACTAGAAAAGCCAATGCTCAGTCACATTCTCTGATTTTGTTCCACAAATAAGATGCTGCTGTTGCCTGCGAAAGGTCACAGCTTGGTGATAAGCTAACAGCACAGGCATCAGGGCTTGTCGAGCTTTTTCCATGCTTTGTTTAGATGTAAGAGCAATTATCTAATGACCTGATGTCTACTACTGACTTTATTTTAGCTTTTGCTTTGCTTTATCCAATTGCAGGGTGAAATGTTTGTTCTTATATGTACTTTTTGTAACTAGTAGACAGTAATAGCAGCTAGTTATGACCCCAAAATAAAATGCAGCATAAAAGTTCACTAGTATGGGATGACAACAGGGGCCCTGGCAGTACAGGTGTAGGATGATGTTGGAGGCCTGAAGCTACGAATAGCTCACCAGTGGTTAATTACTGGTCATCAGCGGGTGCAACATTAACAGGTAGGTAAGACAAATTTTAAATGTAACAAAGGAGAGCAATGAGTACCCATCACAGGTTAAATGCATCACATATAGCAAATTTGGATCTACTGTGGAGTTGTGAACCAATGAAGAAATTTCAAATAAGATGTGAAGTGTATTAGTAAGCATGTAAAAATGACCTCTGGTGGATCATAGGGTGAGAAGGAAGAAATTTTTGGTTGTGCTTATCCCAGCAAAGAGGAAGAGAAACTCTTCCCACTAATGCCAGACTCTTCTTAGTGGAGGACCTGGGACACTGATGACTTGCTGTTACACATGTCCCTACCCCAGACTGAAGGCATCACAGGGGCAGTGGTAGTGGTGCATATAAAAGCAGAGGAAGGGCAGTACGCTAGAAAGTTTATGTGCATCAGTTTTATCTCATGTAATTTGGACTATAAGCGTTAGTATTGTTGTAATAAAAATACAAGAATATCATTCCATCCTAATTATTTCAGCTAATAATAATTTGATTAGACTTTTTAACAAGACTAACAATATATTCTTCCTAGGTCTGCCTGTAAAGCGTGTTTCCTTTTGATCACAACAAGATTTTGAATGTGACAAATTGAATGGAATTGAAGCAACCTGCTCTGTAGCTTGGATGTAACAAGTTGGTGACAAATGAGGTGTGCTTTCAGGAGTGCACAGGCTTTTGTTTGTACTCGGCTTCTCTGAGCTGCTGGAGTGTGGGATCTGTGGAGGCAGGGGTTTGGTTTTGGACATTTTCCTCCCCAGTCCATCTCTGAGATGTGATGGTTAGGTTGAGGACACAAGTTCACCCTGCTTAAAAGAGACCCTCAACCGAAGAGTTTGAACTCCAACACTTTTTCAGGTTTAAAGATCCTCCAGATCTGGGGTTGCCAATCTGACCTTATTATTGATTGATTATTTCCTGTGCGTACATATAGTGCTGTCACAGTGCTCACTGCTTCTTCAGTCAGATTTTGCCCATGATTCATGCGATAGCCCATCCACAGGGTGATGAGTGGCTAATATCCTAGAGACCATCCTTGTTTTGTCCCTAGATTTTTGTGAGCAACTCCGTATAGAGCGAGTGGGCTGGTGATGCTAAGGGCTGTTGACATCCCTGGCCTCTATTCCCAGTCATCACTTCTCTTTGCTTCAATATACCCCTCTATAAACTATCAATAAAAATACCTCCTGTCTCCTGGTGAACATCATTCAGCTTAACAACTGTTAGTAAAATGCCTTGAAATATTTAGCTGAGAAAAGCACTCTTTAGAAGTGGGATGTAGGGAAGGTTTCATTAGGAGCATACTGGCCACTTAATGGACTCTGACATGTTAAAGCAATTTCCAGGGGAATCTGGCAATTCTCTTTGCTGGCACTGTGATGTACTCTGGAAATTGTCACCTTCTCCAATGCATTAGGTAGCCAGTTGTTAAAACAGAAGGAAAAACATAGACAAATAGTTAAACTGAGCCTGTATTTTTTTTTTTGTTCATTTAAATAAAGATAGGACTTCCTCCTTAGCACCAAAAAAAGGCACCTTGATTAGCATGGCTCAGAAGTGAATTTTTTAACTTTTACAATTAAGATTCAGCAAGTGGTGTCAATAGTGCTACTATGTAGAAGTGATTGATCAAAATACAGAACACAAGACACAAGTGCAATCACACATGCTTTATTTAAAAATCTTATTACACTGTAGGTATAAAAAGTCTGGAATGGAATGCAGGCTTATATGCAAGAGCAAAAATGGCTATTTTATTAGAAGATGTAGACTCTGGTAGGACTGCTTAATTACTTAACAGAGATTGTCACGTTGCATTTACAACACACTGCTCAGTCCCTTGTACCCCAGAGAACTGATATAGGAGACTTTGACGTTGCAGAGTTTCTAATGTGGTCACATAGGCTGTACAAAACAAGGGTGTGCCTGTGCCCGAAGTGAAAGCCCCTAAAAGTCTGGTGTTCCTTGATCCAGGGGTGATCATTGAGTATATGAGGTGGCATGAATTTTTGTCTTGTTCCACGTTCTTAACAAAAGAGCAGCCTGCATTTTGCCCCTCCCAGGACTTGCTTGTTTTTAACAGCTGGTCACAGGTTTTGCGGGAGGCAATGTGTGGCAAGAAAAGGAGCAGATGGCAAGTAGTCTCCCTTGCTTTCTCACTAATGAGACCACAAAATGACATGGCAATACACAGTACAGTAAAGCCCCAGTGTTTAATGAGCATGAGACTCTGCTTTAACTTCTTTGGCAGCTCAGTCAACTCACCTGTGCTGTTAGTATGGGACATGCTCTTACACACTGTGGCCAGTGGAGAGGAATTGCTGCAGCTTGTGGCACATGCTTCTTTGCCTCATGGAATAAGATCCCGAGAAGGATTTCAGGGGAGATGAAAAATGAACACACACACCCCCTCACCCCTGCTGCCCTAGCACAATGGAGTACATGGCTTAGGATGGAGCAGTACCCTGCATAGAAGACTAATGGAAACCACAGATTCAGAGCAGCTTCCAGGCCAGAAGGCCCTCAGGAGATGAGTGATGCCTTGGGAGGCCCCACTGCCTTCCTCACAGAGGAGTATGCTCTGAGGAAGGTAGGAAGCAGATCCACCTCGTGGAGTTTCTGACTCTCAGGATACATCTTTATTCCTTTTCCAGCTGAGCTCCTGTCCCTGTATATTCCTGGGGTTGCTCATGTAACAGGACTTCATTCTGCAGTAGCTGTGATTCCCAGGAGCTTTTGGGCATAGTTTAACCTAAACTCATCCTCAGATGTTTAACCTAAACTCACCCCTAGCCCCAGTGCAGGATATTTGCTAGGCTTGTGGGGCTGGCAGGAGAAGACCCTTAGGCTGTCCTCTCCACTCCTCTCTCCTTCACCCCATTTACCAGCTGACAGAATCTGAACTGCTCCGGGGCAGTGAAACCTTCCAACACACACACATGTGGGAAATGGGGCTACAAGGTGGGTTCAGGAAAGAAGAAAAGGCAGAAAAGAATGAAGAGAGAACACATCATACACAAGAAATGTGACCAGCAAATGAAACTTTGGTGTGATGAACTCTGAGCAGGGGAATGAAAAACTGGGTTTTCATCAAGCAAAGTTGAGGAACATCAACAGCATACGGGGTGGGATGAGGGCATGAAATACAGGAGTGAGTACGTGTGGGTGCCTGCACACATGAAAGAGTAGGAGAAAAACCAAAGGGAAGCAGCAAGAGGAAACAAGGAGCTGGGAATATTCTGGAGTTAACACATCCTGAGAGATGCTTCCAGCAAAGCAAGCTCTCCATGAACTGGGAAATTATAACATTGGAAGATAAAGCATTCCCTTTAGCTAGAAATACCTGTTTTTATTGCAGCCTGAATGATTTACCATTGGGTTGTGTAATTCAGTCTAAGAATTTATAACACTGAGTTCTTTTTTTTTTTTTCCTTTT
>VZTV01117503.1:0-14212 GCA_013400875.1 Anhinga rufa | reverse complement strand
TTGAATAGTCTTTCCCTTGACTAAAAAGAAAACAGGTTTCTCTTGGTTGTAAAACCAATTCAAATATACCTGGATTTTGAAAGCATGAAGTAATTAGGGAGTGCTCTTACATTTGAAAAGCACAAAATCAATTGAAAATTGTTATTGCATTTCATAATAGCAACAGAAGAGTTTTCAGATGTAATAAACAGGAAACATAAAACCTATTTTTATTTATGTGAACTTCCTTGCACAAACCAGTAAGACAAGGAGCCTAATAATTGGTGTATGGTCACTTCAGTTCTTATTTCCTCAATTTATTACACACAAAGAAGAGAAGGCAATGCATTGACACTTAAAGATATAAAAACAGCTGCCCAAACCAATAGAAAATAAACCGCTTTGCATGCTAAAGATGTAAGACAGCAACATAGCTATTCGTTAGGAGCACAAATATTTTGGACCTAAAATGCCTGCAACAGGAATAATGTGAAAGAATGACAGCTCCTGTGTCTTTCATTGCTGGTTTGGGGGGGAAAAGTAATTTTAAGGGACAAGTTATACTTTTACAAACAATGAAAACCAGACAGATTTTGCCCAGCCTAAATGTCTCCTTGCCACACATGAAATTCAAGTTTGATGTGCTATGACTGTAAGTCATTTTCAGGTATTTTGGCTCATGCCTAATTAGTTCAGCTTTACTTTTGATGATACAGACTTTTGATTTAAAAAGCAAGGAAGGAAAACAAGAGATTTTCAGGAATGCTGCACTGAAAGATAATTCTAAGAACAACATGCAAGTGAAGCAAAGATATGTGAAGTGTGGAGCACGACTGTCAATATAAAAACTTCGGTAAATTACAACAAAAAAATCACTGCAAATGCCTTCATTTTGGTGTTACCAGCAATTTTCCCAAAAATATAATACTAAATTTGATTACATTATTTTCCTATTTTTCATATTTTAAAAATAGGAGAAATTAAATATAGGTAAACACATGCACACACAGGAATATATCAAATAGGAAGTCATGGAATTGTTTTACTAAGCTTTTTTTTTTTCTTTTCCCTTTTTATCTTAAAATTGATAACATGGACCACATTCTTAAATACAATGCAACTCTTCTGCAGTACTTACAATTACATGAAACAATTTTAGTAGTTTGCAATTTTACAGTTTCTATCATACCATATAATATGCAAATTTTTGAAATCTTTACTGTCTCTGTTTTCATTTTAATAGAAGTTTTGTTTTCATTTCTCTTTCAAGAGAAAAAAGAGAATTAATCCATCAACAGTTTATCTACTGACATTTTATCACATTACCCTTTAAGCTTGTGTATGTCACTGAATCTGCTATTTTCTCTTTTTATTTGTCTGTGGCCACCTTGGGATATTTGATCCTTACAATTACAAAGGGTACGGACCAGGACTGCAAACTCTTCCCCAAAGAAGCTGAGCCATCCCTCTTTTTGATGCAAAACATCTTAAACTAATAGCTAAAACAAAAGTTTCCAAGCTCTGTTTCTCCAACAATTAAAAAAAAAAAAGTTTGCTACCGTTGCCCAAAGGAAAGAATAATTTAAATGTTGAGACACTTTAAAAATAGTGTCATCTGAAGGGAAGTCTCCATGGGCATTACCTTCCTTTGACCCTCACAGGGAGTTAAACCTAATTGCATTTAGGGTTATCTCTAGCAGCTACACTCAGAGTCAAACATCCTCGTGAGGACTATTGTTCTAACTAATCTACTTATTAGGCTTTTATTCAGATTTAGTACAGTCTTTTATAAAAAATCATCTCAAAGGGATAGTAATGGATTTTGCAATTATCAGACAGGAAAGAATAGACTATGACCTACAATCTTTGGCCTTGCCAAAAATGAGGAAAAAAATCTTTTGTAAGTAAATCTTTAGATCATTAAGTTAATTTTAGTCCCTATCAGACACCACACTTTACATCCGGAAAAAGAAAAGCCTGCGTGAATTTACTAAGCTTTCATCTTATACATTCCTCTCAAACACAAACCCCACAATGTCCACAGGTCCTACAGTAATTGGCAGAGAGAAAGAAATCTGCTTTCTGCACATTACTTTTAAAGATAAATGAGTAGCAGTTTTCGCCTTGCTGTCTCAAGTCCCAGTTTAAGTTAAGAATCAATCCTGATACAGCTAATTTTAAATAATAGGATAAATACTAGCAATGCTTTTTGAAAATTGAGAAAACAAATACTGCAATTCCTAAACCGGTCTCCTGTGAGGTACATGATGTTCAGAGTAGCGGCTTGTCTTCTGCATGGTATTCAGCAAACTAATTTTCTCCTCCTTCCCTCACAGCAGCCTTTTCAGAAACGGGCACTCTGCCTCCACCATTCTACTACTTTTTAACGTTTATCTAATTTCCCTCACAGCCCAACAGTCTCCCACGAGGCCTGGCATTCCAGCAAGACCTACACGACATCTGCTTGCTGTCCAACAGAAAGGCTAACAAGGAAAGGCTGTAATTCCTCCCCCCATTTTCATTCCCTCTCTATCGCTGTGCCGCCGGGTAACCAGAAACCAGGAGGCACCTCTGCACACCACGCAGTCAGAGGTCCCGCTCGTCAGGATCCCATCACAGAGCATTCTTGGGCCCCACAGGACACGTCCTTCTCACAGCAAAGATGCTGATCACCAAATATCACGTTGTTCTTCATTTATGGTTCCTCTTTTGAGCTGGCCTAACAACGACTCGCAACTGTTAACTACCCAGGAACAAGTATCACTCCTATCTCTTCTTTCGCTCTCCCACCCCATCCCCAGTTGTTTTCTTCCTTTGGAATCTTCCCCTCCATAGCCCTGTCTGAATGGATGCTTCCAACTATGCACTACAAATCTTCACCCTTATTAGTTTAGTCAGGTATTCTGGAATTTCACTTTTTAACATTTCCTAGGAGGCATCACTAAAAGCTTGCTCTCAGTCATATAGCACATGTTCCACCCTTTACGATAATAGCACATTTTTTATGATTTTTTTTTTTATAGCATGAAACCTTTTTGCATTTTATAAGGCTTGCTTTCTCCACCCATAGTTCTTATAGCTCTCTGTCAACATTAATCTAGAAAATAACTGTGGAACTTTAA
The DNA here is from genome assembly GCA_013400875.1 of Anhinga rufa. Taxonomy (NCBI): domain Eukaryota; kingdom Metazoa; phylum Chordata; class Aves; order Suliformes; family Anhingidae; genus Anhinga; species Anhinga rufa. The sequence continues at coordinate 11,111 of VZTV01117503.1, read as the reverse complement.
ATATGACCAGAGCCTAAACATCCTCCCAAGCTCTGTTCTCATTTTCCCCTCTTCTATTTATCAAAGGGCATAAACCAATTTTTACTGGTAATGAACAATAAAAAGATGGTTTAATTTCAAAAAAGGTCCCAGAAATAAATACCCTTAATTACTCATGCTGCTTCCGCTCCCAATATTCACACAAAAAGATCCAGTAACAAACAATCGCTCCGTTTATGTCACACCTACGTGACTGAGGCTTGTCCCAGGTGTCTCAGATCTCCTCTCTATTGAACGTTCTCAGTGAGCGGACGTTCCTCCTCTGCTAATACCTTAGTACATTTTCATTGGTATTTACTCAGCGTTTAGTACTGATCATTCTGGGTTTTGAGGAGTACGACAAAAACGGTAACAACTGACAGAACACTCTCTCAGTACCGGGCAAGTCAAAGCTCTATGTTTTCCGCAAATATCCTTTTCTGGTTTTGCTTTTTCATCACATTCTCTGTTAACATTTTGGATCAAGCGCACTGGACAGACCTAACAAATGCAGTACTCTTAACCTCTATGCATATAATTTCTGGAGGCAAATAATGATTATGAAGAAATTAGAAAAAAAGTCAGTAATAGAAAAATCCTGCAGAAAAGTATGGGAATATGAACCGTTCTGTAATAAAAGAGCCACGTCATTTTTCTTTTCCTATATTGTCTTGACAGAATTACTATCTGCTATTTTACTCTATTATGTTCTATTGCACATTTTATATCCAATGTTTTGTTTGATCTTTTACAAAAGTTGTATTAATTTTTCTCTCCTCTGAAGCACATTCACCAAGCCAATTAAACTTTAAAAAGCTGTAGCTGCATAGTATACTACCAGCTCTCAAGCAGAATTATTCTCCAATACAAAACATCCACAACACATATTTTATTTTTTGAGAGTATACACTTAAATATGTTAACACACCACCAAATATTCATGCAAGAGTGACAAACACTACAAAGGAAAGTGCTCTAATATTAGTTCAGGTACATATGAAGCCTACTATAGTTCAGTGAACAAAACAGCAAATCCACCATTTTCGCTCTCTTCTGTCTCCCAAAGGTAAGGTTACAAAATGGGAGTCAGAAGAATTTTTGATTCACGTTGCTATTTATGATGTCCTAAATATTACCAAACATGACCAGCAATAGAACTACTGCACCAGGAGCCAGATTTTCCAAGTACATTGCCCATGTCTCTTGCACAGAATCAACTAAGCAACCAGCTACATTAGAGACAACAGTACAAGACTTAAAATGCCAAATACCTTCATTTTGTATTTTCATTTCCTATGGACTAATAAAAGCATTAGGATGTGCTACTACCGTAAGAATCACAGGGACATGCGTAATTCAGATCAGCACTTAGTGGAGTGCACAGATATGTCTGTTTCTTTGTGCAGAAGTCTGTCTACACCTATGAACTTAAAGTGAACTGGAACTGAATTTCAAGTGGATTTATTTAAGTCAAATTAAATGGTCTCAACTTGTCTTATTTCCAAAAAGAATTAATATAGGCCCTCAAGTCCAAACGACTATGTCTACATAGGAGTTTCAATCCATTTCACAATACCACTTTAAAATCACGCCGCAAAATCACTGGTAATTTGGACGAATCTTCTCAAATGCCCCTAGACAGTCAAGCCCTAACATCTAAGATATCCATAATTGCCTCTCAATTCAACATGGTCATTGACTTACATCGAAAGAAAAACTCTAAGTGAAACTTCATAACATTTTTTTCTCTTCTTCACACTGTTTCCTTCTGGTTTTGTTTTGCTTTGCTCTTTAAAGTAAGGGTCAATTTAACAACTATTACTTCATGCTGTTAGAAATGGGTTAATTGACCCATACGGGTCAATGACGCAGCTACAGGTCAATATCCCCATAATTTATCAAACTATAAGCCACAACTCTCATGGGAATAATTTATTAAAAACTAAGAGAAGCTTCAGCCTCAAGCAGCAACTACAGATACTCTTAAGGTTGCTTTCTCTTTCTTTAATACCTCTTTCACGCAAGTCTTTCTCGGAAATAACACTTCATTATTAGTTCAGGCCCGTTCCAATGACTATGTTTTTAGATAAAAAACTTATGCCTGGAAAGACCAATGTCTGAATTATTAGGCTAATGGGGAGAATTTAATTTACTGAAGTACAAACTAAACAGTTCCTGGTGAAAGTTTGTATCACTTTTTCAAATCTAGCTATTTGAAAAACAAACAAAAAATATACTAATTAAAACCAGTATCACTACATAAATATGGTGACAAAACTCACATTAACCAAGTTTTACAAATCAAACGGTCAGGTACAAAGCTTAAATTTAGAGGGGACTACGTGCATTGTACTGCAACCAACCAACAGTTCAGTTAAAGCGCCCGCTGCTGTTCTTTGTCGTTTTTGGCAGCACACAAAACTGTGTAAATAAAAACTGTAGAGAGAAGACTAAAAAGAATTTAAAGAACTCTAAAAAGAATTCCTTAAAAATAATTTTTCTCCTTATTGTGGGATACATATTGATATCCTGAACTTTTTCAGCTGGAAAGTGTAAAGAAAGAAAAAAAGCAACCAAAATGCTACAGTAAAAATTATCTGCCATGCACTAAAAATTATCTGCCACATAGTACTTTGCTGCTTCTTTTGTGAGTAAGGGAATAAACTGAAGATAGCTGCTCTTGATAAGATTGCACTTGTTTTAATTTATCAACTAATGCCAGCAGAATGGAGCACTGTGACAGCTGTGAAATAAACATTAAGGGATTCATAAAGCAATGGAAAGATGGTCTTCCGGTACAAGCATGCAATTCTAATAGCGCTGAATTATTATAAGCACACGTTGGATGTTGTGTCAGCCCATCCCTCCTTCAAAACAAACAAAAAAGCAAACCACCAAAACCCGATTTCTTCTGTCAAAAGAACAGTGTAAAGCTAAGACATATAGACAAAAGAAGGTAAGAAGGACCAAAGTGCTACCACATTAGTCCTACTGACATATTGGGCATTTTTTTCAATGACCTGAACATTCCATAGGCCCTACAACATCCTGTATGCTTCTAACACTGTGGATTATTGAGCATTTAAAATTAAGAAGGCCCCTAAAAAAATAAAGAAAACATAAAACAAATACATACAGTTGTGTTCCTAGGGAGCTGGGAATTAAGATCAATGTACTAGGGATAATAAAGCCTTACAAAACAAAACAAAAAAGCTCTTAATGTAGTAACTTCAGCATCCAACTTTCTCATTACACCATTATATTCTTCACTTTTAAGAATTACTGTTTTTTATTTATTAAGACAAGTTAATTAATTGATGAACCTCAACCACCTTTAGACCTACTTTTACCTACTGATCTCTCCTCTTTCTATAGCGAGTTCTATTAGTGGGGGGGGGAGAAGGAGAAATCAAATTACAGTTTTCAAGTGATTTAATTGGTAAAATCTAATTTGTCATCTGTGCCTGTAAACAATTTTGAAGAACTAAGAACTGTCACAAAATTCACAAGAAGACAAGTAGACAAACTTATTGTCTTACTGTGTTATTTGTTGGGGAAAAAAAAAACAACAACTTTGTAAGAACAAGATTTCAGTCTCAAATTTTACCAACTATCTCTTCAGCCTCTATAATGAGATAACTGTCCTGGTTTCAGCTGGGATAGAGTTGATTTTCTTCACAGTAGCCAGTGTGGGGCTGTGGTTTGGATTTGTGCTGAAGCAGTGGAGATGATGCGGAGATGTTTAGTTGTTGCTCAGCAGCGCTTACACCACCCAAGGACTGTTTCAGCTCCCCGTGCTGTGCCGGGGGCACGGAAAGCTGGGAGGGGACACAGCCAGGACAGTGACCCCAGCTGACCCCAGGGATGTCCCACACCACGTGGCGTCATGCTCAGCACACAGAGCTGGGGGAAGGAGGAGGAAGGGGGGACGTTGGGAGTGATGGCGTTTGTCTGCCCCAGTCACCGTTAGGCGTGATGGAGCCCTGCTGTCCTGGGGATGGCTGAGCACCCGCCTGCCCGTGGGAAGGGGTGAAGGGATGCCTTGGTTTGCTTTGCTTGCATGCGCGGCTCTTTCTTTCCCTGTTAAACTGTCTTTATCTCAACCCATGAGTTTCCTCACTTTTACTCTTCCGATTCTCTCCCCCATCCCACCCGGGGGCAGTGAGCGAGCGGCTGCGGGGGGCTTGGCTGCTGACTGGGGCTGAACCATGACAATAACCTATAGCTTTGAAACAAATTTATTCTCAGTACCCTTTGACAAAAAATGTAAATACAACCTGTAGCAAGTCAGATCATAGATCTTTTATCACACCTCTAGCCTAAGGAAAAGTATAAAACTAGAGTAAACATATAAAGATAATCCTTCAGAAAAGCCTCTGAAACTCCAGGAATTTCTCTCAGAGTTCCTAAAATTTTTATTCAACAGCTCTGGCTGTTTTTTTCTTCCATCAATTAGAATAATAGAAACAATTACATTGAAAAAGACCCTTAAGATCATCAAGTCCAACCATAATTTCTCAAGTCTGTGTTTGAACCAGTGTAAACTGTTAGTATTTAGAAAGTCCAGGGACGAAAAGTCCAACAACTCCCCTGAATGTTATATGAGGAAGTAGATTTTTGTTCATTTTGGATCTGCCAGTTGCTAATTTGGTATTGTATAGTTCCCATACGGGGGAAAAAGCAGTGAACCATCGCTCCTTATTCACATTCTCTCTGTTACTCACCACTGCACAGACTCCAATCAGGTCACCAGCCGCTATTTTTTTACACTAAAGAATATTAAACTATTACAGTCATTCTTCACAAGGGAACTACGCCATACTTTGGGTGACCCATCTCACTGGCTCTTACCTTTTGCAGTTCTACAATATCACTCTTTAAATGGAAGAATGAGAATTCAACATATCGTCCAAGGTATGGACATCCCACACCTTTGCAGAATGGCAGTGATGGCATTGTCTGTTTTGTTCTTTACATAAGCTTTCCACTGGTTTCTCTTGTCTGTTGTAAGAACGGGGTTGTTTGAATTGTAATATCGTATGGATAACCTTTCTTAGGATTGTCCACTGTCGCACTAACATAACTTTCCTGAATAATAATAGACGATTCAGAGCCCATCATATTTCCTCATCAATTATCAATTTCACCTGCTGATTTCTCTCCCACCCACTCAGCATCACGAGATTTTCAGGAAATTTTTCACTGTCTTTGTCTTCACTACCCTGGTGTCCTGGTTTCGGCTGTGATAGAGTCAATTTTCCTCCTAGTAGCTGGTACAGTGCTGTGTTTTGGATTTAGCATGAGCATAATGTGATAACACACTGATGTTTTAGTATAAGCACTGCTTGAGGACAACTAAGTAAAGGACTTTTCAGCTTCCCATGCTTAGCCACCAAGGAGGTGCACAGGGAGCCGGAGGGGGCACAGGCGGGACAGCTGACCCCAGCTGGCCAAAGGGATATCATATCCCACACCATATGGTGTCATGCTCAGTGTATTAACTGGGGGGAGTTGGCCAGGGGGCAACGACTGCTGCTCAGGGATGGGACTGGCCTTGGCCAGTGGGTGGCGAGCGGTTGCATCGCTTGTTTTTCCTGTGTTCTGTTTCTCTCTTTTTGTTGTTTTCCTTTTCGTCATCATAATCATAATTATTTTTATTACATTTCATTTCAATCATTAAGTTGTTCTTATCTTAACCCATGAGCTTTCTTACTTTTGCCCTCTGATTCTCTCACCCGTCCCACCGGGGAGGAGGAGGGTGAGTGAGTGGCCATGTGGTGCCTGGTTGCCGGCTGGGGTCAAACCACGACACCTGGATAACATTTGGCATACAGAAAACAACCACCTCAGCACGCATCTGTTTTCCCAGCTCATTTAAAAAGACACCAAAATTGAATTTGCCCCAAGAATGGGACAACAAAGCACAGGAGGCAGCTGCACTACACTGGAAACAACAGACAAATCCAGCTCTTTTATGTAACAACGTACTTTTACCTTCCACATCACGGTAGCTGCTTCCCTCTGCATACAACGCAACTAGTAACAGATATACTCATCTCTTTCCTGATAGATAGAATCTAGCCTTAAGGACGCTGGCCGGCTTCCACAAACCAAGCAGTTTATGCAAGAGCCAGAAGAATTGCCTGGACAAGACAGACATACATAAACGTATCACCAGTTCATGCTGCGCACTATTAGAGAAAAAGCATTAGACACAATGACTCAAAAGGGATAACATTTCAGAGTAAATAAACACAGACACTACTTTCTACATACACCAGAGGGTTATTTAGGATGTGAAAAACACTGCAATATATTCTGTCTAAGCTACAAATATTGAGTCATGTGGTGAGTGACCTAGTTTCCTTTTAATTTTCAGTGTATTTTTAGTTATTCCCTGTTGATTTATGTTTTCATTAAAACCTCAGGGATACGTCCTTTTGAAGTCTGCTGGAGACTGAATGGACATATGATGCTCTGTAAAGAACACCTGGCATTTTTCCCCAATGTTCTCCCTCTTTTAAAGTCATACTTCTAATAGAAGCTCAATTGAAGAGCAAATAAGCATCATTTGTTTACCTCTTTATCTTATCTTTCCTTCACAGGAATTTAAATGCAAATGTGAAATAGAATGAACACCAACAAATGCATCAACTGGTAGTGCAGTCTAAAGACTACAGTCAACAAAGGAAAGGAGAATACTGTGCTCTCTGCTTACTGCCACAGCATTTTGCAGCTGGCAGCACTAGCAGTGTTCTGTATAACTTATTTTTGCAACTGAATTTATACAGAAGTATTTTGAAAATCATCCCAGTGTTTCTACAGAAATGGTATAATTAATTGCCGTAACCTTGTGGAATGGCATATAACATTTGATGTAGACAGTTAAGGAGATTATATTGATTTGAAAGAGGAAAGACAACCCACCTAAGAAAAAAGCCCTCTGCGTGCCTCTGATCGTGCAGAAAATGCATTAGATGGGTTTCATTTTTGGAAAATTCTGAGCTTAATTTGAAATAAGTGGAAACTTCTATTTGTTCTCAAACCAGAAATGTAAAGTCAGTGAAATGAGGCCCACTGTTATCAATTTTTTTTTTGGTATCAAAATGGAACATAAAGCTTCAAAATTTATGTATGGACTCCAAAAGTTCAGAGCAATTAGTAGCCAAATTTCTTGTTTTGCCCCTTCTCTACCACTGAATTAAGTTACAACATTAGATTTTGTGTAACAAACAAGCACAAAATATTGCATAATGACCTAGCTTCAAATGAAGGCTCAATTACATTAATGATCTTGATAATTATATTAGGACAGCCTAGGTTTCCCTACAGCTCTCTATTTTTCAAATGTAAAGAGAATTATGTGTGTGATGACAGCTCTGTGTGCTCATAAGACTACTCTTACCTTGTCCTGCCTACTTTCACATGCTCCACAAATTCAGTTTTAAGCTGCAGTTTTCAAGTATTTTGTCAATCACAGTTTATCAAATGCATTCTGCTAAGGCAGCTGTCAGGACAAGATTCAGCAATGACAAGCTGTCTTGGCTCCTGTTCATTCTATCCTTAAGTCACCAACTCTTATTTTTATCTCTGAGGAGGAGAAATACTCTGGCTCAAAAAGGCTCTACCTGTTCACTAAGCAGGCAGTTGAGTCACTATGTTGGCAAGGCTCCTGATCAACAGAACTAGAAGTACCAATAAATTCTCAGCAGCCCATTTATGCCTGCTTTTTTCTTATCATAAGTGCTATTCTGAAAATACTACTGGCACTCTGCACATAGAAGTGATTGAGTAAAAAGATACAGTGCAGGTTGTCAATTTATCCTGAAATAGCCTCCAGTGGATAGATACAAGCCATCTAAACCACAGCAGAAGACAGTCCTATTACACAGAATCGCCAAATTCTCCACAACGCATTCCAGACAAAACTCTGGCCTCTGTTACACACGCACACACAAAATGATGACAGCATACATCACTATTTGTGTATATAGTGAAAAATCAGTATATGCTGAGGTATTTCCTTATAAATCTTGGCAATTAAGAACTTTATGGCATCTTACTCTGTATAAATGTTGTAAGTGATATTTCATAACGGCTAAAACTGGGATTATGTCAAACTTGCCTTTTAGCTTTAATTGTGTTATCGACTATATTACCTAAAAGAATGTTCACTTATAATGACAAATCATGACTGGGAAAAAAAGTATAAATCTGATTTCCCCCCAGTTATTATCATGGAAATGCCATAAGCATAAGACAGTACACAGACAGCTTATCTCCAAATATTTTAGTTGATCAAAATGAGTGCCATTTGATCCTATACATGGTCTGTTGTGAGATGAAGGGAGGCATTTGAAAAGTAGTACCAGTGTTAATCTAAATCAAGTCCTTCTGCTTTAAAGGGAACAGAATGAAGAAAGTTTCAGTCTTCAGTAAAAAGGAAGCAAGAAAAAGGCAAAGTAGTGACATGGATTTTAGAAATGCTGAATATTTCCTGCACCAGTTGAGGTTAACAGAAAATAGCATTTGAAACAGGCTGGCATTTGAAAATAGACTGTATATGAACTTACAACAAAATTTTCGATTGTTGTCCATCTTTTAAGCATGCATCATTGTCCATTTATGCCATATAAAAAGGAACAAAGCCATAAGTGGGCCAGAGTAGTCTCAAAATGAAGAGAAACATCATTAGGATATGAACAGGAGACATCAAACCACCTTAAAACAATGTCTCATTGCCAACCCTAGCATAAGAGAAGGTTAGAAACTGAGCTAGAAGTGAGAGTAGGGGTGCAGGAAGAACTCAGCGATAGGAGCACAGCATGCAAACACATCAATAAGCAGCTTGGGAATAGCTGGCTGGATGATGTTTCATAGCACTGTAGATTGTTTTTATGACAGACCAAACCGAAATCAGAAGTACACAAAGGACTGTTGCATCTTAGCAACATTCCCTAACTCCCTCTTACAGCAGCTATTTCTGTATTATGATTTTAAGGTCCCAGAAAAAGGAAACCATAAAGCAAATGAGAGTATTTAAGTTTCATTTATACCCTACATCCTCAATTAGCTCGGAGAAAAATATTGGAACAGGTGAGCAGGGGCTATTTGCCATTTTAAAAGGAATCTCTTCCGCCTATTTAATGGAGCACTTCATTGTATCACACAATCACATTAAGAATTTGGATATCTGTGAACATAATGCAGACAACGTTCAGAGTTCATAGTGTAACAGGTTATTCCAAGAACTGTGAAAGTCTGAGGGCAAAATGATGGTGGCTGACCTCACTGAAAGACTTAAGATGATCACTACAATCAAACAGGACCAACCTTTGTCAGTACTTCTGACCAACTCACAGAAACTGTTAATATTTCATTTATACTGCCTAGCAGGATGTGTAGAACATCAACATCATTGAAATAAAAGCACCAACAAAAAAATCAAGAACCTGTAAATGACAAGTTTTATGTTTTTCAGCTTTACAGAGAAGAATCAGATGTTTCTAAGAAGATTCTCTAGCAGTAACATTCTTTTGTGTGTGTGTGTGTGTATACACAAAAGTAAGTGTTTTTTTCAGTAGAATAAGCTGTTAAATGTCTGCTAAAGGCAGAAGGACATATATTCATGTACTGGTTATTTCATGGAACTACCTCTTCCTCTATCACTGTGGGTACTATCTGCTCTAAATGGTTCTCATTCATTCATTTTTGCAGAAACTCAGCATTGCCTTTATCATCTCTGAAATATTATAGATAGAACCCCTTAGTTCATTTTTTAATATTAATTTTTTACAGATTCAAAAGTCTTTTTTTACCTTGTATTGTTTTCAATACTAAGCCAAAGTTACCTCTTTCTTCTTTACATTGTTCTAACAGTCTTTGTCTGACATACTTATTTAGAAAATATGATTCTGGATGTGCACATTGGACAAGATAATGTCCAAATTCGTTATCTTACCAGTGTCCATATCAGAGCAATTTACAGGAAGAGGCAAGATTGGTAAGATATTAGGTGACACAATTAGACTTCATTAACCCACAAGAAAAATCTATACTCAGGTAGCTACTGGTAAGGTGCAAGACTGGAAAGATTACAAATGGAGACCCAAAATAGATTAAATAAATATGTAGTTACTATTTCTGATAACAATACTTCAAAAGTTAACAATGATGTTGGACAAACAGCTCTGCTGGATTTATTACTGTAGCTCAAGCAGCACAAAAATATAACAACAGTCAAATAGCTTACTGGAAGGGTAGAAAAAAATCCATCTCTGTGCCTCAAATGCTTATATTTAGGACACCTATATCAGCTGTAGCTTGAGTGGCAGAGAAAATAGTTAAGGGAAAAAAAGTGACCAGAACGTTACTCCAATTCTGCAATCTCTTGCAACAGCTTTGGGGGCTCAGGGCACTAGGGTGTAAAAAAAGCTAGGCTGAATAAGTCACAAGAGGTCTTTTGTGGGGGAGATTCTGTGCTTTTGGGGAGGTTTGTTTTGGTTTGTTTTTTTTTTGTCTCTGATGTTTTGCATCAGGAATAACTCAACCAAAACAGAGAAGCTGTTTCTATAAAACTAAACATTCCTATGAATCTATTTATTTAAGATTCAAACCATTTCCTTGGAGTAAGTACCGTCACACTTACTTTTATAAGTGAGAAACTGAGGGCACATAATGTCACTCTGACTTGATACCCTTGTTCATCCCTATAACAAAAGATGACTGTCTAAAACAGTTGTCTTTTGATGCAAGTGGTGGAGAAGCCAACAAGACGAGATGTGCTGCTGGACCTTATACTAACAAACAAGGAAGGGCTGGTGGATGATGTGAGAGTTGGGGGTAGCCTTGGCTGCAGTGACCATGAGATGGAAGAGTTCAGGATCCTGTGTGGTAGAGGCAGAGTAACAAGTCAGATTAGAGCCTNCCTTGGACTTCAGGAAGGCCAACTTTGGCCTCTTCAAAGACCTGCTTGGAGGAATCCCATGGGCTGTGGCTCTAGAAGGCAGGGGGGACCAAGAGAGCTGGGCAATATTCAAGGACCACTTCCTCCGAGCTCAAGATTGTTGAATCCCTGTGATGAAGAAGTCAGG
>VZTV01117501.1:0-22445 GCA_013400875.1 Anhinga rufa | reverse complement strand
GGGTCTGCATACTCTTTACATCCTACATTTCTCTTTTCCCAGTTTCCTGATTTGTTCTCATAACGTATCATGTTGTTTTATAGTTGGTACTGGCATTTCGGCAGCACTGTAATTGTTCAGGATGCAGAACTTTGCCTAGCAAGCAGTAGATTCCTCATCCAAAAAGGCTCTTAGAACCCTTTTACATGAGCTGGGAACAGTACAGAGCAAAGTGGATCTTTCAAATACATATGCAGAGTGGCAGGTGATCATTAGAGCTCCCAGCTCTTCAGTCCTGCAGAGACGAAGCACTCTCTGAGCCTGCTCTCCTGGCTGCCTATGTGCTTTGCCTTTCCCTCTGCTTACAGTTATGTCTCTTTTGTGGATAATATAGTATAATAGAAAAGGGCTAGTGAACTCAAACATAGTTTAGGGATGAATGCTTATGTCTGTAAAGGGCTAAATGGCTGGGAGGAGTTTTCTTCCCTCCGAGAGCATGAGGAACCTCCTTTCCATGAAAGCACCAGATGATTCCCTGTGTGTGCTACACTCCTCTCTGGTTTGCAACTCCATTGAGTCTTCGGCCAGCAGATTTTTAGGATATGCTTTTGCCCTTTCTGTAATGCTTTGCTTTCCCCTTGCTTTCATAAGGGTCTTTGGAACTGGTTAGGAGCAGGAGAGTTGTCTCCTTTTGCCTAAGCTAAGACCAAAATAGCGAGCTCCTTCAGGGACCCAACCCATTTTACACACAAGATGAACGTACTCCTGTGTGGCCACAGGCCCTCACGGGGTCTTTGCAGGGCTGTGACCAGTAACGAAGTGTTTGTTTCCATATTCTGTCCTGCCACTGCACTGATGTTTTCAGCTTTGGCTGAATCCTTCCCCAAAGGAAATAATGTTTGAAATACGTTCTGCTTTGCTAGACCCAACTAATGCAAAGTCCTGAAATGTGGAGGTACAAGAGACTGTGTTTTTCTACTGTCCCCCCCACACAGGCAGTACGATGTGCAGTATAGGATCTTTAGCACTTCAAAATGTTTGTATGACTGTCCTGAGTGAAGCATGCAGGATGACAAAAATGTTACAGCTCAGGACAGGACCATCTCCTTATTAACCCTCTCTGTGTGCAATATTTAGTTACTCTGAAGTAGAATTAGAGCTCTTTGGGCACAGGTTTTCCTTCCTGGTTTCTGTCTGGCCTGAAGTGTGATAACTGCTATTATTTGCTCTTTGAATCGTGATAGTGCCTTAGACTCCTTTGTGCCAGGTGCTGTGGAAACACAGAGCAGAAAGAGAAAGCTAAGCAAGCAAGCGCTACCCTTTCCTCCTTCAGATCTCTCCTAAAGCCAGTCTCTGCTGTGACACTCGAAGTCAGACAACCTGTAGTGGTTTGGTGTGGGTCTGTTAGCAAGGTGTGAGATTTGGTTTTGTGTATGGAAGGAATCAAGTCGGTGTTGACCCTGGAAAGCATCCAGTTGTGTATGCAGACACATAATCACTTGATCTAATTTTTCATTACCCCTTTCTTCTTTGTCATTCTGGGTTTTGTTTGCTATGCCTTGCACTCTGTAAGGTCTTCGCTGCTGGGGTTTTCTTATTCTGCTGTTTAATGGAGACTTCTGCCACATTGCCTTAATCCTGGCTTTACTATTAATTTGCAAAGCCCTTGCTAGGTCACCGCGAGCACTGGATTTCACAGCCTTGTGTGTGGGTACTGGAAAGCATGGCTGAGGAGTTTTACTTGAGGCAAGAACACAGTAAACTCGAGCCGTGGTAAAAGCTTTGTATGACAACAAAACGACACCGTAAAGCAAGCTGGGAATATGGTTGTTTAACTGTTAGACTTAAATTGGCCTAGTTGAGCTATAAGGATGAGAGCTGTTTTATGTGACAAGTTTTGACAGAGTGGGAGGAAAACACTCTCTTGGGAGCCCTACAGAGAAGCTAACTAATTTCAGTTACAAGTCGCTGGAGTCTTCTAGGCTTGTCCGTAATATGACTCATAACAGCAGGCAGGATGAAGGTAACCAGACCCCAGGCTGTCAGGCCCAAGCAGATCAGGTTCACTTGATGCCATAGGGGCAGGAATAAGTGTTTGGCCCACTAAATGGCGTTTGGCATTGCATGTGGTCTGGTGCCATTTGTCTGGTGATTTGCATTTTCCTCTGAAGGATTAAGTTTTGACTGTGAGTGGAGGCATCTTACTCAGTTTAATGGATTATTTTCCTTAATTAAATGCAAGCTTGATTGCATTGCGTTTGGATGTCCTGCAGCATCTTCATGTGCTGATGGTGCACGCAGGGATTTGGGCACCTAGTTTTGAGCTTATTTGGGAAGCTCAGTAAAGTGCTTGTTCATCTAGGCTTCTAGCTATTCAGCAATGAGAAACAGAGATCCAGAAGACAATTCCATCCCACTAATGCAATTCAAATGAGGGCTATATGCACCTGCCTCTCTGGCTGCAAAAGAGGAGCCCTCTGCAATTAGACCTTACTTTGGTGATGTAGTTAAATGTCTGAAGATAAGAGGGTTGAATCTAGACCTTAATGGAAACTCTTGTGCAGATAATGCGGAGCTACTTCTTCCTATAAACTTCTGAAATGTTGCTGCAAAGCTGTATGAACATTTTTTTGGGTGAGGGTCAAAGTCTTGGGCTGCTCTATCAGTTAATTGTGGTATGCGCTTTTGACTTGGATTCAGTTGGTAAAAAAATGCAGTAGCTAAAAGTCGATGTGTCAGACCAGTTGAGAGCACTTCAAGGAAAGAATCTGAATTTGATTGCAAAAATTAGAGGGATTTGCTTCTGGGAGCAGGCTCTCCAACTGAAAATGCACGGCACCGGTCAGGATTTGGCCCGTGAACTGAATGAGAAGGGTGAGGGTTGAAGGGCTAGTTCTTCTTTTTTAAAAGATTTAAATCAACAAAAACTGCAGTGCAATTAATTATTATATTGGTGCCAACCTGATATAATTAGGATTAGAGTTAGGGCCAGCACATATACTTAAATGTCTAAGGTACGTAACTGTCTGTATACAGGGTATGTGTATTAAAGAAACTAATTGGTTTATACTGGATTTCCAGAATGCTGCTTGCGGTTTCTGTAATTCAATTCTCCAGTCTTTACTGCTTTTTTGGAAATTCTCCCAGGGTAGTTTATTAGTCTCTAGGCTTAGATTTCGGACAATAGATTCAGGTCTCTCTCTCTCTCCTTTCTGGTTTGTTTGGTTTGGTTTTTGTTTTTTTTTGTTTTTGTTTTTTTTTTTCTTAAATATCCCTCCGAATATTTATGCTCTGAAGGTTAAGAGGAGCAATAGTTCCAGAAAGTAAAGTTCTATATTTAACTGCAGACTAGGTGTGGTTCAGACAACTGCAGCGCAAGCTCCCTCTCGCTGCTGTGCTAGTGATGTCAACCTTGACCTGTTCTCTTCTTGAGCCTCCTGCTCATGAAATATGCTGAGTTTTGTGTGTGGCGTTGTCGTCGTGTGGCTTACCCTCCTTTGGGAACAGAGCTAAGACTCCAGTAGTCCTTTCTGTGAAAAGCTGAGGTTAAACTTGAAAGTCTGTTTTAAGGTTCAGTTTTGTGTTCTTCGTTACGTCTTGTCCCAAAGATATATATTTTTTTTCTTTTCTCTGCTTTACTTCTTCAATTCAACCCCTCTCATTAGAACTATGAAATTGAAAATTCCCTTAGGGTTTTCTTTTTTAATGAAGCTGTGTTGTCTTGTCTATTTTTTTTTTTTAAGTGATTGGTGCTTCTCCTCTAATCATGTTGGAGTTGAGGTTTATCTTCTTTTTCAGGCAAAAAAAAAACCCGTCTAAGATTGGCAGCAGAATCAATGACTGTATACCTGTTTTAAGGCACTTTTGTTGAGTGCCATTAAACTCTTTGGGGGGGAGTCGAGTGTTGTTTTTTAAGTATATGCTTTATCCAAAGATTAAATTAAAATAACTGTGAATTCTGCTCTAAACAAAATGCATAATTCATCACTTGAAAGTATTTCAGTTTGTCTAGGGAGCAGGGACTTTGCTTTCTGGTTGAGGGTTATTTGGTTTGATTTTATGGGTCGGATTTTTTATTTTAAAACTTGTCTGTGCTCTTGAAGCATCTTTTTGTAAAGATGTATTTAGATTAAATAAGACTAGATTATACAGATACCTATTATCCCCATTTCATAGATGGCAATGGAGAGTCGGGTGTTTCACTAGGCTTTGTGATCCAAGGCAACTTTATTCATACGAGAAATGGGTTTAGATTTCCCAAGGTGCCGCGGGTATAGTTTCATGATGTAGCCGAGCTGAATTAACAGTTTGTCACCATCACATCCTTAGGCGTTATCCTGTCTCATCGCCCTTCTCAGTTCCTCCTCCTCAGTTTCCCTGCTCCTGCCACCCTGCATTGTGCCAGATAGGTTTCTTGTCTGATCAAAATACCAGCCAATTCAGCTTGATTCTGGAAAAAGAAATCCTTTTTATTTCCTCCTGCATTTTATTGACTTGGTTCAGCTTGCTGTGCGGCGGGGGTGTGCCAGAACTGGCTCAGGGCAAATGACAGGAGGGCACAGGGAAGGGGAAGTTTAACAAAAAGATGTACAAATTTTCCATGGTGCTTTTTTGGTCTGCTTGTTTTTGTTCTGATTTTGTTTGGTTTGAGTTGGATGAGTTCCTGGTTTGGTTAAAAGCATGGTCACGCTGACAGTTGTGCTAGCATCATGGAAAGAGGCGGCCTTTGATTTTTGCCAGGGAGCAGCAATGTATTACCCTGCTATCATCACTGCCAAGCTGGTCTCATTTGACCAGGTTGTATTCTTTGTTTCCCCCTTTAAAGTGGACTCAAGTTGGCGAGGAAAGTAATCTCTGTGCCAAAACCAGCCCCTGTTGCGTTTCTGTCAGCAGCACGCTTACGCTGTAGAAGATTGAGCATCGTCTACCCTCCTGAAAGAAGCACCTTCTGCAGTGGTCCCAGCGAGCCGGTGCCGGGCTGGGCCAGCGGAGCCCTGTGCATGGTTCTGGCCCTGAGCGATATCAGTCCTGACATGCGTTATTAGAAATTCTTCCGATTGTGAAAGCGCTATTACTGCAGCTCTCCTGAGCGCTGGGGCTTCCACGGCTTCCCTGGGGAAAATGAGAGCTCTATTAGCTCCTGAAATTCAGTTAGGAAATTTTCTTAGTTAATTTCATCCCATTACTCTTAGTTATGTCTTCTAGCAGAACCTTAATGCCAGCCCCATAGGGGATCTAAGTTTCCTGTGCAAGGCTTTGGAGGAGATATAAGTTTTGGATTCATTGCGTTTCTCCCTTTTCAAGCTGACAACAGAGCAGGAAGTAATGTCTTTCGGCCTCTTCCATTAGGCTTGTACGTTGTTAGAAACAGAACAGCAGTTTCTCATCAATGTAACGATGCCCACCGCTTGGCTCGGGAATGCTGCTCGTCTTCCTTGGGTTCGTTTCGCAGGCTGCTAAGAGGTGAGGAGTGCTGGGAGTTGTGCTCTGCTGGCCCTGTGACCCTCAGATGTCATTGAACTTTTCGGTGACTCGCCCTTCTCAACTGTAAAATATCTCCTACCTGCTTGGGAGACTGAGCCAAACCAGAGAAAGGATGAGCAAGATGCTAAAAGCCTGTAACTTTTGGGTTACCAAGGAAGATTTGTGTTAGGCATTAGGAAAAACCTTCTGACTTCGGGAGTGGTTGAGCACTAAGCAGGTTATCTACAGAAACTACGGAACATTTCTCAGGAGCAAATTAGCTAAAATCTGTCAGGATGGTTCTGATATACTTGATCTTAGTGCAGAGGGAAACATCAGGTGACGTCTTTACATTATTTTCCAGCTTTTTCTGTTCTTTTGTAGGGAGTTTGTTAGTCAGCAGCTTGCAGTGGGAGGTTCAACTTGATTAAGTCCTTTGAGATGTAGGAAGGGAGGTTTTTTTAGGATCTTTGTTTGCTGTTCATGCTTGTGAAATGTTTTGAGATCTGTGAGTGCAGGCACTTTGCAAAGGCATTCAGTAAAGTTCACTTTACAGTTTTAGGCACAGGCAAGATCTTTTTTTGTTGGAAAGTTCAAGTGGTTTGGCTCAGGGTCATTGCTGTATGTCCATAAAATGCAAGAGCATCCATTTTATGCTTGCTACACAGTACCTTTCTTATTTTGCATTAGATCAAACTATGTTCCCTCTTAGACATGCATAATATGCAAACTTCCTATTCTGTAATATTCAGCTGTAAGCAAATCCCAGTTGTTTGGCAGATTGCATGCAGTAAAATAGAATGCGAGGATGTCTGTCCAAAGTGCTCGCCAGACTCTAGTCTCTTGAAGGATCCAGCATATAATGAGTTGTTTTTCTTTTTCAGGGAGCTCAGGTGCTGTTTGTATCTTTGTGTTCTCTCTCTCTTTTTTTTAAAATAACAAAAAGAGAGATCTGTGGGAGGGGCAACTCCTTGCAGCAGACTCCAGATAAAATTTTTGTACCTGCCAAGGTCAAAATAACTGGAATCAACATTTGCAAAAGGAGCCTTGTCAATCTGACCTGCAACAGCACTGCCTGGTGCAGTCAACCCACATCTTAAGAATGAGAATTTTTCTCTAGTCCAGATACTCTCCTGCATTTCTCCAGGACCGGATGAGATACTTCTGTATTCTGTCTCCCTGCTCATGAAGGTGAGAAGCAGGATCTCATCCCGAGTTATAACGTTGTCTTCTCAGAGCATCAAAGCAATTGTCATCCATATGGGATTGGAAATCGCTATAAGTACCCAGATGCTTTCAGTGAAGATGTAAAAAGGCACCGTTGTTGCTTACTGTCTGGGCTAATCCAATTTTTTCTGGCTCCAGTAGTACCAGCGTATGGGAGGATTGTAAGACCAAATTTATCTCTTAACCTATCATTTGATTTTAAGAACATCTGCTGGCTCCTTCAGGAGTGTCCCAGCTCACAGACTCCATACTTCGGAGCGTATCCCTGACTGCTCACACGCGCAACATCCACCTGCCCTGTTTGCCCTTGCGGTGATTTCATGTCACCATCCCCAGCATGTAAAGCGATGCTGGGGCATTGCAAAGGGAGAGGAGGTAGAAAGGCAACCTCAATTCAACCTGCGTTCCTACTAGGAAAACATGAGTGTGACATGGCAGGTCTGAAGAGCACCATGAATTAGAGGCTGCTTAGTATCTGCCTAGGTAAGCCTCGTTTACAAGCAGCCCTTTTGTCCTTGGGTGCCTTTTCCAGCTCCATCTTTTGTCCCTGGCACAAGGGCTGACCATGCAACGTGTGCTGGTACCACACCAGCACTGTGGAGTTCTGGCTTGTGACCGAAGCTTCAAGGCAGTCATGGTTTTGGCTGGGATAGAGTTAATTTTCTTCACTGTAGCTGGTACAGTGCTGTGTTTTGGACTTAGTATGAGAATAATACTGATAACACTCTGGTGTTTTAGTTGTTGCTAGGTAGTGCTTACGCTAGTCAAGGACTTTTCCAGCTTCCCATGCTCTGCCGGGTGCACAAGAAGCCAGGAAGGGAGGGGGCACAGCCAAGAGAGCTGATCCAAACTGGCCAGAGGGATATTCCATATTATATAATGTCATGCCCAGTATATGAACTGGGGGGAGTTGGCCAGGGGAAACAGCAATCGCGGTTTGGGAANATTATTATTATCATTATTATTATTATTATAGTCATTATTATTATCATTGCCATTATTACTATTACAATTATTAAACTGTTCTTATCTCAACCCCCGAGTTTTCTTGCTTTTACCCTTCGATTCTCTCCCCCATCCCACAGGGGTGCAGGCAGTGAGCGAGCAGCTGCGTGGTGCTTAGCTGCTGACTGGGGCTAAACCACGACAAAGGCACCGCAATAACCCAGGTGGTGGTGGCGATGATGATGATGTTTGTCATTCTTTCTAGCTATCCTCTCCAGTCTGTGACCAGTTCACACATGGCTAGCAACCATGCGGCTGTGGACAAAAGCTCTTATCTCCTAGCCTGTATTTTCTTTTTTTAAATCCTGCTATTGCAGCTCTGGGCATTCTTATTATTCGCATAAATATGTAATTCCTTCTAAATCCTGCTAAGGTCTTCAGGGTATTTCGGGTGAACTAATTATACCTAGTTTCAGTTTATATGCTAAAATGCGTTTAAAGAGTTGGAGGTCCCTTTTGCCTGAGTACCACGAGAAAGAATAAGAAAGAACATTGCGTTTACCTTCCCGTGATCATTCATTGTATATATTACTATCAATGCGCTGCTTATTTATCTCCTCTCTGAACTAAACAGTCATTCTCTTGTCTCAGATGGCAAGTCTTCCCCTGCCTCTAATAACATTCATTGTCACTCTTCTCTGGACCTTTTCTATTTCTACATTCAATTTTTAGTGACCCAGGGTAGGTGAGTAGGGACAGGAGCAGAACTGATTACCATATGTCCAGGGTGAATATTCCAGCTTATACAGGCAGCTGAATCTGATTCCTCTTGTTCTCTGACCTCCAGCCTAACATCTGGTTTTGCTGATCACTTTTGAGTATTGATTGAGAGTATGTTTTCTTTGAGTAGTCCACAGTGCTACGTGTGTCTTTTTCCTGAACAGTTACAACTAATTTAGAATGAGTCATGTATGAGAGGAGTTTGAATTGCTTCTTCTCCATGTTCAGTACCCTGCTTTTTGCAAAGACGGCAAATAAAGTTCAATCATGGGGGTGTTCAGATATTTTTGAAGTTCACCGTAATTATCTGCTTTATTTGTACCCAGTATAAATAAATCACTTTCCAGACTGTTATTGAATGTAACTGTTAACGCCAATCATTTTAGGTCACCACTTCTCTGAGCCAAGGGCTTGTATTCTGTTCATACGCAGAGCCTCGTGCAGCGGGCTCTCTGCAATCATGTTGAGACCTCTAGATGCTGCTTGCTGTGAGGACGGTGTAAAAATATAAGTCTAGTGCTGTGGGTTCTCCCTCTTTGAGCTTTCTTCTATGCCAACACTAGACTTTCTGTAATCCTTCAGGGTATTCTTCTTCCTATGACTGTTCTGTTCAAAGTACGCAGAATCGAACAGTAACAAAAAGGTCATGTTAATTAGCCACATCGTTATTCTCTTACCTGTTGTGGTTTAACCCCAGTTGGCAGCCAAGCACCACACAGCCCCTCGCTCACAGCCTCACACCCCTGCCCCGGTGGGATGGGGGAGAGAATCGGAAGGGCAAAAGTAAGAAAACTCGTGGGTTGAGGTAAGAACAGTTTAATAATTGAGATACAGTAATAATAATAATAATGATGATGATGAAGAAGAAAAGGAAAACAACGAGAGAGAGGGGAACAAAACCCAGGAAAAACAAGGGATGCAGCGGCTCACCACCCACTGACTGACCACCCAGCCCGTCCCCGAGCAGCGATCGCCGCCCCCCAGCCAACTCCCCCCAGTTTATATACTGGGCATGATGTCATGGTATGGAATATCCCTTTGGCCAGTCTGGGTCAGCTGTCTTGGCCCTGCCCCCTCCCAGCTTCTCTGCCAGCGCATGGGAAGCTGAAAAGTCCTTGCCTTAGTATAAACACTGCTTGACCACAACTAAAACGTCAGTGTGTTATCACATTGTTCTCATGCTAAATGCAAAACACAGCACTGTATCAGCTACTAGAAAGAAAATTAACTCTATCCCAAGCGAAACCAGGACACCTGTTAACATGATCTTAGGAGGCAGGGAAAGTCATGACATGTCACAGAAACTGTGTCAACTGGACCCTGGCACGTTCAGTCTACATTTTGTGTAGCCGTTTTGTAATGGCTGTCACTGCAGGCTGTCTGGGACAAAATTTCTTGATCATATTACAACCCACGTAAAGGTGACGTGTCTTTGGATGTGCTCTGGTGCAGGGGTATGACAGTTACGCTCTGCTCTCTCTATGGCTGTGCTGCAGGAACGTGAGCCAGCACCGGGGAGTGTACTTTTTGTGAGCAGACTCCCGGGAGGTTCAGCAGATAAGGCAGTAGCAAGCAGCTCTCTGGGCAATGACAAGCACAAGTGACCATAAAGCTGTGATCATTCCCCCTTTGGCTCTTTTTCAGCCTGCTTAAAGTCCTAAGAAAGAACTAGACAGCCCTGACCTGCCAAGGAGGGTCGTTCCAGGTCCAAGTTCAGCTAGAAGGGGTAGTCATTGCTCACAGTGAGATTTACCTGACCTGTGTGTAATATTATCTGTGAAATAAACCCATAATAATAAACCCACTTAAGTGAATTACAAAATTAGCTTCTTGAGTGATCTGGAAAGCATTCGGAAGGAATTAGTAATCAGGTTGGCACCTTGTCACCTCTCTCTTTGATGCAGCCAGCTGTTGGCATGGAGTATACGTGAGCACCATCCAGCTCAAAGCTCTGTTGGATTTGCCCATGTCTGGTTTCTAGAAGTATGCAAAGTGTTCCTGCTGACTCGCTGAACAGAGTCCAAACCTACCTCAGTGGAAGGAAATTCTCTGCCATCTAGTAACAGATGTGAGGTCTTTATACAAGTAATAAACAGAGTAATTACAAGGAGAAGTGAGGGAGCAAAATTCCTAAGTAAAGCTCGCAAGTATGTTGCATCATGTATTTATGGGCTCTTGGTCAGACTGTGGAGTGCTTTAAACAGACTAAAAAGAATGCTTTATCAGAGAACCATATGGGCTTTAACCACAAAACACAAAAGTCACTACCACATCCTAGATTCTTTTTTATCCTTTTTTTTTTTTTTTGTAGTCCAGGATAGCACAATTGACCTTTTTTTTGTTTGATTTTCCTTTGGAACATGCATAAGTTTTAATTTGTTTTGAATTCTGTGCTGTTTGTGAGGAACTCTGTCAACAGAATAGAAGACATGGACGTGTTCCAAAGAGCTTTTTTAAATATAATTTCCTTATAAAGAAAAAAGAATGAGAAAATAGGGTACATGAATACAAAACATACAGAAAAAGTCATCTGATTTGTTGCTTATTGTGTACATAAGCTGGTGCTCTTTCAGTTTCTAAATGCTTCTTGATATTCTCTCAGTCACGGGAGCGTTGGACTGGGACTTCTGGTTTCATGTCCAGCATCTCTTGTTTCAGTCAACCTTTATATCCTTTTCAGAAACTGATTAAATTTGCTATCTTAGAAGCAGGCATAGCCAAGGGTACAAAACCCCCTTAAGGAGATGGCTACCCGGCAGGCTCTTGTTGTTTCAGCAGTTAGAGATCTAAATTCCTGAGATTGTTTGTGACCCATCCTTCTTGGATCAATATTATCATTTAACTAAAATAAATCCTTATCTCTTGTCTCCAGTGTTGGTCCTCTTCATGTATTTATGGTGAGCCATAACCTCATCTCTGCCTTGAGGTTTGCTCCGGTAAAATGTGCTGTATCTTGTGCGAGGTAGGCTTTCCATTCCTCTCTCATCCTATGATTGCTCTCTGAGATGTTCAGTTTTAAATTAGTCTTTCTTAAATGTGGGAGACCAGGATTGTATGTAGTCCAGGTGAGGTCTCGTGCAAGTATTTTAATGCTTTTCTTTCTGGATTGGAAGTCGCCGGCATCCTCAGCTATATCAGGCTTTGCCTTTTTGGTGGTTTTGGTGCATTGTGTCTTTTAGTCATATTACAGAGAGTTACCAGACAACAGTCTTTCTGTTACTTCCAGCTGATGATCTTTTTGTGTATATGAATTGTTGTTCCCAAAGTGTATGACGTTGCATACTGCACTGTTAATTTTCTTTAGTTCTTGCCCTTAGGTTTGTCTATTACTTTTTATGATACTCCAGTTCCCTGTATTGACATGGCTTCTGACTTTGCCATCAGCAGACTTCATTACCATGCTCAGACTTTGTGTCAAGATCATTGTGTTCGTTCTTAAGATACTCCAAAGACGGTGCTTGAGGAGTGCCGCTGATAGCCGCCTTCCAAGCCATTATTTTAAATTTTCCGTCCGGTTCTTAGTTACATGTTTCCTTTCTACCTTATCTCATAATTATATTAATCTTTGTCTTTTCCAATATTATGAATAATTTCCTATTTGTGACTCTACCAAATGCTTTCCTGAAGTCCAAAAATTATAAGAATTAATTTTTCTAGACATATAGTCAACAACTCCTCAGCTGCTTTTAGAGGATGACTACCAGTACTGTTTGAGTCATGCTTCCTGAAGAGATGAGACTGTCCCCAGGGAACTTGGCCTTTCTGAGGTAGAGTGGCAATGACATTTAAGAGGAAGCACGTGACAGAAAACATGGCTGGTGACAGGGAGCACAAATCTCTAGGAGTAAGGAGCTGTGGATTCATTTCACACTTCTGTGGCTGGCTTCTTGTGTCTCTGTCTCTCAACTTTGCTGTTCTTCTACCTCTGAATTCTTCTAATAATATTAAAGAATAAGATTAAAGAACACAGTTTCAGAATACTTTTAAGGGGTTTATGCACTGGTTATAGAAAGTATTCTCAAAATACAAAGCATGATGGGTGTTTTTTAATGAAGTAATACTTTTGAAGCCTCAGAGCTTATTGTTTCCAAGGTAATTATTCACAATCAAAAAAATATATTAAAAGTTGGATAATAAACTTAGCTCTTTTGTTTCCCCATGGGTGGTGAATGGTCATTGAATAATCTGTAGAAAATAAATAAAAAGATGTTGCTGCTGCCAGACTTGAGTAGTAGTACTCTTTAAGGATCCAGAAAGCTACCTCATTGCTTAAAACTTTCCTTAAACTTTCTTCTTTCCTCTGCTTTCTACAAAGAACGCCATGAAGCTGGTCTTGGCACCACGGTAGCTTAATCAGCTAGCCTGCTGGCCTGTGCTGATTCATTATTTCTTGCTCTCATTTGCTTATATCCATCTGTTGCATTGCATTTAGGTTGCAAGACAGGGAATAGATTGATATTAAAAAAACAAACAAACAAAAAACCCAACACCTTTTTCTGCTTTGTGTCTGTACAGCAGTTAATACAGTAATAGTCCTGGTCCAGATCTTGAAGATACTGGGCATTAGGGAAAATACATGTAGAGCCCAAAGTCATAAGCTTTGATCCTGAGCCTTTTGACTTTAGGCACTGCATGTCCGGCACAAATTGGCCTTATCTTGTCTTTTGAACCCTGTAGGATCCTTTCATTAGTTTATTCAATTTTTATTTTCTGAAAATGCAGCAGCAATGGCGGCTGTCTGCGCTCCTCTAAGCTGAGCGGACCTGAATCTGGTCCAGTATTGGAAATGGAAAATAAAAGCTTGCGGATCTTTGAGGGGAAATGCTAGTGATTATGTTGGAAGTTGTCTGCTCATACTAAGCTTTATCACAAACCTCATGTTTGGTATTTTTTCCTCTCCTGGAGGCTTAGGACAAAGTGAGACTTCAGGCTTCATAGCCGGAAGGGATATTGAAAAACATGACCGTACTGAGGCTAAACTAATAACAACTTGAGGGACCTTGCTCCTTACACTTGACATTCTGTACATACGTGGTTTTTTTTTGTGATCCAGTGCTGAACTTCCCATTAAAGCACAATTTTGAGGCAAGGATAGGCTATTCTTCTAGAAATGCCTTACTTTAGATGAGCAGAAAACTTGGTTCTGGCTCTGATGAGTTTAATATTTTCTTCAAGAGAGCAGAGAATGATGTTTGGGGTTGAGTAATATAAAATCCATGTCACATATTTTGCTATTTATTTGTTTTGCCAAATAAAGCATTTTGCTTTTTTTTCGTCGGTGTTGTGTTGCCAAATAAAGCCTTGGAATCCTCTACTGTCCTGCAAGTAGTATCTCTAATAACCACAGTGGTGATTAGAATACATCTCATTGGAAAGGTGGGTCACCAAGCAGCAAAACAGCCCTTACGAGTGGGTGGGCTCTTACTGAAGTCCTGGGGCTGATTTCTGCAGGGTCTCATCGCTTCTTGGAGACGTTTCATCCAGGGACTGATCCTGCCTTAGCTTGGTTTGCTTTGGGAGAACTAGCTAATCCAGAGGATGTAACTTCGATAACTCCTCCCCTGTAGAAAGTTAAATGAATGTAGATGAGACATTTGTTTCACCGTTGTCTTCATGAAGGTCTTGTTTATCAGTTGGTTAAGTCTGGAGGATTTAATGCACATAAATATCCCTGGAGTGTGTAGGTCTCAATTTAAATATTGAAGTAAATGAAGGAGAACAAGAGATACTATTATTCATGCTTAGATGCCTTGTTAGGAAGAGCTTTGAAGGTGCCGTACGCTCACACCGACCCGTTGTTGAAATATTACAGAACAACTCTTACTTTATCATGTCTGTGATGTGTTAGCTACTTGCTGGCTTCAAAAATTTACCATCTCTTTTTCTTTTTTCCTTTTATTTTGTGAACAATTTAGTTAAGTATGTTAGTTTGGGGGGTCTGCAATACCATTAAGCTTAAGGATAGTCAGAAAATTTTAGCCATTGTCTGCTGTCAGTGTCTTCGAGGTGCCTGAAGCAGAAAGTACCTATGTGTTTCAAATTGCTAAAAACTCCAAACATTTCTACTGAAAAGAGCTGTTCTGTAATTTCAAAAATATTCTTATCACCAAATCCAATTACAAGGAAGAGTAAATCGCCACCTCCGATGTCTTAACTATTCCTTTTTTAATTGTTAATTATCTCGACAGTAGGGTGCTATAGATTAGGAGGCATAGATTATCTTTTGCAAGTATGAGGCTTTCAGAGCTATTATCAATTAATTCTGTTTTTAAAGAATTTTTAGGATAATATTAATAGCTTGATAGGATTGTGCTGGTGCTTGAGACCACTGTCAAAATACTGAGAAAATAATTTTTAAAAAATTAGAAACTTGACGGTGTTATAGTAGCTTTGAAGGTCATACAGTTTTATGCACTCCAGTGCAAGGTGTATTTTTGGCATTTTAATCTACATTGCAGAGTAGATTCCTGCTAAGAAACATCAGTAAAATGACTGTCTCGGAGTTTAGGCACTGATTTGTAAAACCAGAATAGAGTCAGCTCTATTGTATGAGTTTTTTTTAACGCGTGCTGAAATGACTGTGCAATTTATGTACACAAACACATACAGATGAGCGAAATAGTTAAAATTTATACATGTCTGGTGCTCTAAGTGATCTAGTCCCTTCGAGATCTCTTCTGTAGGTTTGCACTTTCCATGAAAAGAATGACAAGAATGAAACATATCTTACAGTGAGAGACTTAAAAACTGTTCTCTCCCTAGACAGAGAATAAGGCAATACGCTGGCATTGAAAGCTCAAGCTAGGAGTGAGATGCAGATTCTTTAAAGAATGAGGATTTTTACAGTTTGGTTCCGAAACATATTTAAAATTATGGTAGATTCTGCTTTGGATAAAATCCCAAATTTTTATGTTGGGGCTGAATGTCTCTGTAGGTCGAACAGAAGATCTGGGCTTAAAGCCAGAATTGCAGAGAAAACCTATGGTCAGTGCTGTAGAAGAGGTCAAGCTAGAGTCCTGTAGTGGTTTCTTCAGTCCTTAAAATCCATAGAGCTCTGAAAGCCACAAGCTAGATGATAGTGCTATAGGGAAAACAGTAGGGAGCTGTGGCAATCTTGTTCATCAGTGGTTTTTTCTGGGTTTGGGATGCTTTTTTAAAAATTTGCCTTTTGCCTGGATGGAAGGTCTAGTCGAGCTGAGGCTGTAGGAACGTCTAGGCTCAAGTTCATCTGCGCGCATCCAGAGAGCTGCAGTTCTCATCCTTGCCTGGTCGCAAGTGCAGCAGTGGCTCACCAGCCGTTTCGTGTAGCAACTCACCTGGCGGTTACGTTTTGCAGTCCTGGGGGAAAGAGAAAATGGTGTGTTCACTGTAATTCTCAGCTCCGTCAGAGTTTATCTGTGGAGAGTATATCTTTGAGCTTTAATTTTGCTGTCAAGAATGGAAATGACTTTACTATATATGGTGGGGTTCACTGTTTAGTTGACACACATGCCGTTATTACAGAATCTGTAGAAATATCAGTAGATAAAATGGATGGTGTCATCTGTTGACCTCACTGAAAATGGCAATAGCGATACTCTTGGCCAGTATTTGCTGGGAAATAAACTGGGAATAAAGTCATTAGTCATTAGTCATTTGCTGGGAATAAAGTCATTAGACTTTCCGATGAGATTATGCTTTGAATGTCACTTCTCTGACAGTCTGTCTCATGCCATGCAGCGATAAGATCTCAGGCACAGATGACAGTCTAACTTCAGAAATATTTCCATTGATTTGACAGCTGAATAATAGTTCTGTTAAAAGCCACAAAGACTGAAACAATGACCTCTTGGTACTGGGTGATACTACATTGATAAATATACTAATGAGAGATAAGGTAGGTAACTACATTGGAGTGTTTTATGTAACTTGTCAGTGGAAAGCAGAGGTACCGTTTGAAGGGAAACTAGATAGGGAGCTGAAATTACAGGCAGTCTTATCGAAGACAAAAGAGCAGCTTGCACTCTCGTGTATTTTGAGACACCAGAGGGTTTGGCAGGGAGCTCAGTCCCCGGTGGCAGCCGGATCTTCTGTTCATCAACAGGGGTCAGATGGGAGCTGGGGAAAATGGGCAGTTCTTTTTTTTTTCCATACGTCCCTGGGCCGGTCGCCGAGCCCATCACTCAGGCTTTGCTTTTAGCATCGGTTGAAGAGGATGTGTGTGAGCTGCCATTGAAGGAACCGGTCCCAGCTGTGTGTTCCAGCCGTCTCCTGCCCGCCTCCCTTGGCTGCGCAACCACTGCTCTTGGCATGTGTGGAAAGCTGGACTAGAGAAGCAGTCGGGCAGAAAACCTTCCCGCAAAAAGGGAATGAAAGAGAGGATAGGACCGTTCCTTTCAGTCTGTGCTTAAATTGTGTTAAGCTGGACTGCAGCCTGAGCCTCGGGGAAGATGGACTTTGGTGGAGGAGTCGGAGCCCCACGAGAGTGCTGGGGCATTTCACTCGCAGGTGATTCCTGCGTTGATGGAAGTGGGAACCCAGAGATGCAAACACAAAGTTAAGTGAGGGAGTGAACTTGCAGCAAGTCCGCTGTTCTTCAGTAAATATCCGTCTGCGTATTCTTGCCTCCTGTTAATTGCAAGGTGAATTATCCTTCTTTCAGTGAGATTGCCCTGATGTACACATACCTGAATTTTACTTCACTTTGAGCGTGGGTAATTCTGTAAGAGCTGACTGCGGTGAATTGTTACCCTGCAACACATTTGAGCCCCTCTGCTTTGAATCACTTCTACATTTTGAAGCTTTAACTATTATGTCATGCTGTAAACTAAGCCTTTCCCCAACCCGGGGTCTTTTGAGCAATGCTGGGTTTTTATCTGTTAGTGTCTGACATCCAGCCCTATGAAGAAGCACCGAACCTGCCCGTCCTTCTGCTGCTCCGTAGCTCGGGTCGTTTCAAACACTTCCCTGGCAGCTGCAAAGCTGATACGAAGAAGCAAAACTTCGACTGTGGATTATCAGGAACACTACTGAGGCATTGCTTAATGCATCTGATATCTAAGCCTGGATAACAGCAGCCGTACAGCCGAGCAAAAAAAGAAGATTGGCAGCTATTGCAGGAATTCGGATAGGGGCACCTTGGTAAAGAGTGGGGGGGAATGCGTTTACTTCCATTACAGAGCCTGAGGCTGAGATGGATTCTCTCTCTGTCATTGTCCTAAGCACATTATCCCTGAAAGAAAGAGGGTTTCTCTGAATCTGCAATTTTTCTAGGCTTCAGTGTTATTGAAATGAAACCGCTTCAAGGATATCTATATTCTTTACCATCATACGGATTCTCATCTCATGTAAATTATTTGGCCACTTTTCATTTTAATCCTCTGCTGTCATTTCTACAAAAGAGATCGTTTGGTTTCTTCACTGAAGGTGTTCAGCTGACAGCTGCCCTTTGTCTAGAAAGCAGCGTGCCTTTGCAGGATTTACTTGTGCCTGCTCTCTTTTTCTTTTTTTCTTTTATTTTCTTTTCCCCTTTTAAGTTCATATTGCTTCGTATTTTTCATCTGTAGTATTTCAGGAACTTTTCAGATTGTGAGCAGGCTGTGGTTTGTAGCTGCAAACAGAAATTCAGACATCCCGCATTCTTTTCCTGTCCCTTGGCAAGGCTATACCTGGCTGATAAGAAACAGAACTGGACGCAGATTAATTAATTTCCTGCTTGCAAGAAGAACTGTAGTCAAAAAATTCAGTGTTTTAACAACTTCTACACGAGCAAACCAAAACAGTCAGTGATGAAGTCTTGAGTTTTTTTCTGTGGCTTCTCTGCCTTGAAAATTCAGTTATTATCACCTACTTTCCAGAAGTGTTGGGAGGCTTTAAATGTCGTGGTATGTCACCCACCAGTTCTGTTAAGGCCTTGAAATAAGTGATGGGACTGAAACATGAATGTGTTGGTAGAGTGTGCATACGGAGCATTTGGAGGCTGAGGATGAAAATCAGCTCTTGTGGTTGAGGTTGTATGTTTTTGGTTACCTGTAGCTACGAGACCTTTTCCTTTCAGACTGAAAATATCTGAGTATAATCTCGTCTCTGATAAAACCAGCTTGCACTCTGACAGAGGTTGAAAGCACAATATGGTGATGGAGAAGAATGTTATCAGGAGAAGTTGAGGAGAAGGTATAGTTTTGGGGAGCACGAGGCGAGGGTTGGACAAGTTTATAGGCAGCTTGAACATGTGGGGGAAGGAGGAGGCACGACGTCATTGATGTGGATAAGGAGTAAGCCAGCAGGTGGAAGGAGAAGCAGGTTCTAAAATTACTGTGTCAGCTACAGAACCAGAGTTGAACTACTCCGGTAGTGCCCTTCCAGCTCCCCTCTGGTACCCGCTCAGCTTTGTGATCTCCATGAAAATGTCTTATTTACCAGGAAAGCTGCCTGAAAGCTTCTCAAATTTTTGGTGTTTTTTTATAAAACAGGGTTTCAGGATGAAAAGAATTTCAGATTTTCAAGCGGGAATCACTTTTCTTGCAGAAACTTTTAGACATTTACATTAAAAGATGAGGAAGTTGTATAAAAATTTAAAGATGTTTCAGAATTGTGAGAAATAAAGTTTTTTTCCAGTCAAATAAAAATGTTTGTAGCTTATTCAGTTGTAAAATGTGTTAAGAGTTACTGTTTCAGCAGCGAGGTTTTTTAAATCACAAAAGTGATTGAACTACACAAAGAAAACTTCCTTATTTGCCAGAAAAGGTGTCTCATTCATTGTCCAGTTCTGAAAGTTAGCTCCATCACAGGGAGATTTCCTGTTATCCCAGAGAATTGTTAACTTGAGCCCAAGTTCTGTAGTTACTAGAAAGTGTGAGCTTTTTTGTTGGAGCCAGTGAAAGCATCAGGCAGTCAGTGGCTTGCTCTAAGGATAGTGTTTAGTTACGTGCCAAGAGAAGGATCGCTAGTGGCGCTTGTGTTGTCTTTTCGTCATTCACTGGTGTCTCAGTTTCTTGGGTCAACATGGGAATGGGCAGTTCAACTGTTTCTTAATTTCACATCTTTTGTCATTTCTTCCATAAAGACAGGCATTATCTAGCAGTTTTGTGACCACAGATGATCTAGATCCATAATACCACACGATATCAGGGCTTCACCTTCTGGTTTTAGTACATCACTATGTAGATCCATCGGGTTTTCTCATTTTATGGGGTTTCTTTCATGGTGTTTGTTCTTGACTTTTGACAAGTATCTATAAACAAAATAATGTTCAGCAAAGGGAGTCCATAAAATAGCTGTTATGGCTTCCAGAATTTGCTGAGTTAATTTTTGTACACATAGGGGTGACCTGAATTCCTCATTAGGACTCCAGGCCATACGATATATTTATGTAAATAATAGTAC
Source organism: Anhinga rufa (assembly GCA_013400875.1). Taxonomy (NCBI): domain Eukaryota; kingdom Metazoa; phylum Chordata; class Aves; order Suliformes; family Anhingidae; genus Anhinga; species Anhinga rufa. Next base: position 2,687 of record VZTV01117501.1, on the reverse strand, counting down.
AGCAGTTTTCAGCTGTGATGTTTTGATATTTTTATCTCATTCCACTTAAAAGAGGATATAGTTCTCGGCTCTGAGCAGAGTGAAGTGCTCTATTTTATAGGTGGGAGAGCTGAGATGCTGTCGTGAGGCAGTTGGGCTGGGATCCTGAGCTGCTGCTTCCATCACTAACTACTAGATAAAGCATTTTCTGGTCTGTTTTCCAAGCTCTCCATTCTCCAAAAAAACTTTGTACAGAACACAACTCCTTTGAACAGAAATTTGCAAGTTAAGATAGACACACATATCACTTCAAAGGATATAGTAACAGAAAGGATGATATATTTGGAAGAGGAAAGACTATACTTTTAAAAATACCATTCCCAGAGACCGGGCATGTTGCTGGGAGGGGGAGAAAAAAAAGAAGAAAATCTTTTGCTGATAATTCAGGGAGCGAGCGTTCCTCTGGTGCCAGTGCCAGAGCTGACCGTGCACCTACGTACCTGAAGCTTCACAGAAAGTAAGTGTAACCGGGTGTCCTCTTCCTCAGATCTAATGGCAAAATCTCATCTCTTTTTTCAGAGTAGGATCAAGCATAGTGGGAATTGCAGTTATGGTCAGTCTCTCCAGATTTACTTCCTAAGAGCAACTCAGAGGTCCAGGGAAGAAGTAGTGGATGTTTACATGTAAATGTGATTGCCTCCAAAGCCCAAATCGGTAGTATAGATGTAGTCTGCCCTTCATTTAGTGAAGATGGAGCTATTTCTGTGGTTTCATCTGCTCTCTAAGCTAGCAAATCAAGTGGAAGTACATTAACAGTGCAACTAGCTGTGCTAATGTGTGATTTCTCTTAGTCACCAAGTAGCAGCTTTGGAAGAGGACTCTGTTTGTGGGCATGGCTGCAACTGTAAATAACGCTGTGAACAGTGGGACGAAGAAGGAGTAGCTAAAATTCAAACCGAATGTCCAAAATATGTATTTACAGTGAATTGATGTAAAGTGGAAGTGAAACAGTGAGATCTGCATTGGTACCACTTACTCAAAAGAAGGTTGGACAGAAAGAATTGCTGTATGGAACAGAATCTAGGTTTCCGTAGAAAGTAACTGTGCTGGGGCTGATCCACGAGAGGAGAAATATGACCATGGAAAATAATTATTGCCTAAATATGCCTAACTCTCCTACTACCAAATGATCTGCAATTAAAGGAAATATCGTATTTTCAAATACAGAGCAGCTGTCCAACAGCTGAACCTGCTGCTGATCAAAGAATTCGTAGGATTATCTATTACAGACAATCTACAGAAAAAACGTAGTAGCCCTGCTTATGGCACGCTTATCAGAGTCCATTGAAGTAAACAGGACTTTTTGTTGGTTTTAATGCAAATCTGCTACGCTCTGTAGAATGTAAATCAGTTCATTAAAATTTGTAAAGCACTTAAATGAAGTAAAAGAGAAAACAGTTTAACTTTTATAGATGTTTACTGCATATGAAGTACAATAAAATCACAGTTATTCAGAAAAAAATACTGTTAAAATATGCTATACTCAATAGGTTGTTTTGGGAAAGATGTAGATTTTTTAAATTGTGATTTAAAAAAAATCTAGTCTGACTCTAGAAATCTTACTGTATTACCGTGTAATTTTGTCTGTGCAGTCTTCATACCGTATCTATCTAAAGCACACGATATTTGTGTGCGTTTGCGCTTAATATATATGCAAGTATGTGTGTGTGTATATGTGTATATATTAACCCAGGGATCAGAACAAATATCGAACAGCTCCTTCATTTGTAGGACGCTGCCTAAGCCGGGGGTGTGTCAGGGAAAAAAATGAGTCAATGATAATAAACAAAGGCAGAGGCATGGCCTGTGATGCCTTCTGACATGATGCTTCACTTGACAGTCTTAGCTCTGACATTCGTGGTGTCGCCTGCTTTGTTGTGTCTCCTAGAACAATATTCCGAACGCTGAGGTGACACTGCAAATGCTGAGATAATGTTCATTTATCTGAGGCGGTTGGGAAGTTTTATCCACTATGTGGATATGAGCGTGTGCTGGTATTACCTTATGCATATACAGGCTTACATAAAATCTACTGCGTCTGTGTTATCTTTGTAAGAGTGATGCATAAACCAGCAGTTGACACCTTCTAGCGAAGCTGCTCTGGAGCATTCATGCTCTGATTTCTGAAAAAAACCTTTTTTTTTTCCCCCCTTGCAGTTACTTCAATGAGAATCAATATCCAGACGAAGCAAAGAGAGAAGAAATTGCAAACGCCTGTAATGCAGTTATACAAAAGCCAGGTGAGGAGCTGATTGCGGTGTCCGTTCCAAAGGCAATTGCAATTAGATTTCAACATCTCCTGCTAAATGCAGCAAATCTCACTTTACGGCTATACTAACTAATGTAGTGCTCTACTAGTAGTAGGTTTCTTCTTGAGCGTTCTAGAACTCATGTTGTTCGGAGCTGCCGTACTTGCATGAACATGAGAGTCAATGCAAATTTCAAACCTCGATTCCCACCAGTNNNTGAGATATGAAGTACAAGTTGTGCATCGGAACATTTCACCTATGCAGCTTTGTACATAGCACTGCTAAGAAAATAAACATGTCTGAAACGTTTTCAGTATAAACATGTCCGAAAAGGTTTTGTTCTTTATGTTCAGTTATTTCAAAGGACTTGTATAAGCACTCAGCAGTGATCCGAGAATT
>VZTV01117499.1:0-10543 GCA_013400875.1 Anhinga rufa | reverse complement strand
GGAGAAGGTTCTTCCCCCAGAGGGTGGTGGAGCGCTGGAACAGGCTCCCCAGGGAGGCAGTCATGGCACCAAGCCTGGCAATATTCAAGAAGCACTTGGACAACAGCCTCAGAGCACAGTGTGAATTTGGGGTTGTCCTGTGCAGGGACAGGAGTTGGACTTGATGATCCTTGTGGGTGCTTTCCAGCTTAGGGAATTCTACGGTTCTGTGATTCTATGCTGTTGTTTTATGACCATCCTTTCTGTTACAAGAAGGAACAGAATTTGGCAAGGAAAAAACTCCCTTTCTATCTAAATAAAAGAGTACCTACAGCCTGAATTTACAAAAACCTATGTGACCTAGAGGCATATACCTTTTATTTTATGAATTTGGTATGTGAATGAGATATATGTATCTATAGATCTTTTTGGCGTAAATTGAAAATGACACTAGATACAAACTGGGCTCCTGGGTAATCTCATCATGCAGAAGGGAATGTGTTTAGAAGTTGTTTCAGACTGTAATATGAATTCATACAGGAGATGAAGAGTTTATCAGTTCAGCACCCTCCCTGCCTTTCCTCTCCTGCCTGCATATACACACCTTTGACATTGGTGGGTAAAATAATTTCCCAGATCTGCTTTCAATAATATAAATATATAATACAATATATATCTTAAAAAAAAATATTGAATTGCTAAGCTTTTCCAGGAAAAGTCTGAAAATACATCTCATCATGCAGATAGCATTTAATGCATTTACTCTTGAAAGGACTTTGGTTAACTCTGGTGAATTATGAGTGCATTCATATATGCAAAGAGAAGAGCAATGAGAGAGGTTAGAGAGCTGGATGCCACCCTCTACAAGTGGGTCTTTCCTTCTGCCACAGATATGTGTTTAAGTGAACCCTTCACTTCAGACTTACAGCTGTTGCTCACTAACACCTTATTCTCCGTTTGCTGAAAGACCCTTTTAAAACCACAGAGTAGGATTTGGAGAAGTGCTAAGCTTCAAAATTGCAATGTAAATTGAAGAGATTTAATTTTTTTAATTCCTTAGTGTCACATATTTGGAAAAATTAGGCCATGTGTGTTTCAAATTGTTCATTTTAACTTAGCAAAATTGTTTGACCTTTAATCACTCCATCCTTGCCCTTCTGATATAAAACATGGAAAATATCCTTGTAGCTTAAAGATTTTCAAAGAAAATTAATATTTGTGAAGCATTCAGAAATGACAGACATCAATATCATACATGAATGTCTGGAAAAAGATGTGTGCTTTTTTAGTGAGAAGAGAAGATAGTGAAGAAGAAAGAGTTATACTAAAGCTTTTAATTAAAGAGCACTGCTCAGAGTTATATGGAAAAAGAGTATGTGTTCATGCAATTAAAGACTGTAACAATATATATGCAAAAAGGCAACCAAATCAAACTTGTACAGACATTCTATTATGCTTTCCAACTGCTTGACTTTACATAGTATTCTTTTAATAAAGTTGCTGTGTACACAGTCAGAAGAGAAAATACCAACATCCCAAGATTCAAAAGTAGTATAGCACGTTAGAAATAGAGCCCATCTGAAGATCATGTCAGTACAGCAGATCTGTGAAAATACAGACTTTTTGTACAAAAAATTGAAAACTATACTCTCAATATCCCTTCTTTAGAAGATCTGGACAGCAGAAGGAATTATTGCTGAATTAAAACTTTATGAAAAGAAAGGCGAATGACTCAAAATACAATCTCATTGATGCTCTGTTTTGAATAGTTACTTATTTAACTTTTCTTGAATATTGATGACAACTAAATATCCAAGCCATACAGTAATGAGAGGCATATTTAAATATTTTCAAGGTAAACTGTAGTAATTAAAATGCTGATACCTCATTCTTATTCCTAGGATTTAAACAAGAAAAGAAAATTACAAGAGTGGTTTCTTGTGACAAGGAAAGAGGAGTTAATGCTCCAAAAAGAACCTATTCTGATCCAGTTTCAAGTTTTATATTTTTCTTCTCCTCCAATATTAATTCAGAATGGCCTAAATGTATTAGATAGATGGCAACTGCAGTGATGTACAGTGCCATCAAAAACCTGATCAAGGCTTTAACAGATGTATAGTTATACAACACATAATTGATGGAAATTACATAAAGGCACACCGTGACACAAAGAGAAGTGAATTCTTTCCATGAACTTTCTTTTTATATCTGTTATTTACTGTACTGAATCACTAAAAAATACATCACTTTCTAACTTTTCACACTGTTGTGTAAATGCAGATCCCTTGATAAGACAGAATCAATTAAACTGATAGCTGTCTTATAGTGATAGGACAAGGAAGAACAGTTTTAAACTGAAAAGGTATACATTTAAATTGGATATAAGGAAGAAATTTTTTACAGTGAGGGTGATGAAACATTGGAACTGGTTGCCCAAGAACGATGTGGATGCCCATCATTGAAAGTGTTCAAGTTCAGGTTGGACAGATCTTTGAACAACCTGATCTAGTGAAAGATGTCTCTGCCCATGGCACAGAATTTGGACTAGATGATCTTTGAAGGTCCCTTCCAACACAAACCACTCTATGATTCTACGATTCTGTGTCTCTGATTCTATGACTCTATGAAGTTGGCATATTTAAAACATTATATAATGCAAAATAGTAAGCTACACAACATAAAAATTAGGTTAGATCACTCAGCAGCAGTGACAATGTAGATTCATTACATGCATTTTTTTTGAGCTTCCTTTGTTGATGTAGAAGTATCTGAGTGCAACCTTGAAATTTAAGGATTTTGAGGATTAATGAGGAAAAGAATCTATAGTTCTCTAGGTGCCAGGGCTTGTACTTAGAAGATTTTATCAATTCCTGAAGAACCAGGAATATAACTTTTTGTTATAGCCGCTTCTATACCTCTACACACTCATCTAACACAAGAATACAGGTTTCAGTTCATTGATGTTTTTCTGCTCATGTAACGTGATCATTGGTAAGGTTAGCCATCAAGTTCAGAAGACTATATAGTATCTTATGGCTGCTCCCCAGCTGTGTCCTCTATCTTTGTGCCTAACCCATGAGAACTGTGTAGCGATCTGCTTCTGAAAAGCACTAAAGACCTAATCCTACTTCTATCCATAGGCTTTTTATATCTCAGAAAGTAGAAGACAGTTAGTTACTAGTACTCTCTTCAAGATTTTCTGTAGCAAGTTTCCAGTTCTGTTGTGCAACTATACAGTTTTTAAATAGAAATAAAATAAGAACAGTAAAAGCATAAAAAGTGAGGTGAGAAGGCAAAGGTTTTGTTCTTATTCCATTTTTTGGATACTATGAAATATGATTTATGGCAGCCTATAATGTGTTTCATCTCAGGAAAAAAAAAAAATCATTTATTTTCATAGAAAAGGATTTATACAGTCAAAAAGTCTGCCTATACCAGCTCCCACAGAAACTTTTGATTACAAAGCACTGCTTTACCATTAATGCATACCATATAATACATTGCATGAAAATGCCAGATTTCATCCCCTGACTTTCATTTAAAAAACCACAAATGTTGAGATTAAAAATGTGCATAATGATTTGAGGATTCAGTTCTGAGCGACAGATAGAAGTCAGGAGGATGTCTGACTTACACTGGTCAATCTTGTAACAGAAATATATTCAAACTGAAGGATATAACAAGGTGAGAAACATGAGTCCATCTGAACAACCCATCAATTCCAAAGAACACAGTCTTAGTCATCTTAATAATTTTATATTTCTTAACCATTAGGCTGTTGGCAATTCTTACTTGACAACTGCCAGTAAAGAATTAACTATAAGAATGAAAGTGTAATTTTTTTTTCAAGTAAGTTAAATGTCTAGTCACGTAATGTATGAATTGAGTATTTAATGACTTAAGAAGCCTAAGTTTCCTAAATATTCAAATTTCAGAACTGCTGACCTTTATTGTCTAAAGGAAGTGTTGAATGTTGACCATCACTGAACATTAGAAAGGATTTTGATTTGGATCCCAGCTTTAAAAATATTATCTAAAAGTGGAACATCTAGATTGTCACATACCTGAAAATAGGATTAGACTATCACACACACATCTTGAACAGATTTTTGTTTTATAAAAGAGGCAGTTCATCAAACTGCAGAACAATATATCTCATGTGATGAAAGTGTGTTGCGGTTTAACCCCAGATGGCAACTAAGCCTCACACAGCCACTCACTCACTCCCCCCTGATGGGATGGGGGAGAGAATCGGAAGGGTAAATATGAGAAAACTCATGGGTTGAGATAGACAGTTTAACAGGTAAAGCAAAAGCCATGCACTCAAGCAAAGTAAAACAAGGAATCAATTCACTACTTCCATGGGCAGGCAGGTGTTCAGCCATCTCCAGGAAAGCAGGGCTCCATCACACATAATGGTTACACAGGAACACAAACTCTATCACTCCAACTTCCACCCATTCCTCCTTTTTTCCCCAGCTTTATATGCTAAGCATGATGTCACATGGTGTAGGACATCCCTTTGGTCAGTTGGGGTCAGCTGTCCCGGCTGTGTCCCCTCCCAGCTCCTTGTGCACCCCCAGCTACTCGCTGGTGGGGTGGGTGAGGGGCAGAAAGGGTCTTGACTCTGTGTGAGCTCTGCTCAGCAGTAACGAAAACATCCCTGTGTTATCAACACTGTTTCCAGCACAAATCTAAAACATAGTCTCATACTAGCTTCTATGAAGCAAATTAACTCTACCTCAGCCAAAAGCAGCACAAACTGCTGTTGGATATCTTCCAAGTGAGAAAGTAAATATTTTATAACAAAAGGTAACATTTTCAAAAGTGACTTTGATGCTTGAATCAAGTAAATAACTTCAAGGACTTTTAGGCATCTAAGTGTCTGGTAGTTTTTGAAATTGTGTTTCAGGCTCCTGAGTCAGGAAAGGTCAGATTTACAAACACCAGTAGAGGGGCTGCTCATATATGTTTAAGCAGTCACAATACAAACATCTAGGTTTGAGCCAGTCAGCCCAGTTTCCCATAAAATCAGTGAAGAAATTAAAAGATAGTGTCAGGATACCACTTACTTACTCATGGTATTGACATAAAAATAGATGAGATGAATTCTACCTCCTGGGTATCTCTTTGCCTTCACTGACTATGTAGAAGCCAATGTATATGTCAAACTAAATGATATGAAACCTGTTCTAGATTGCTAAAGATGAAAATAAGGTTCTCAGAGGCATTTACAGAAGAAGCTAAGTACCAAATTCCTGTTAACATCCCTAACATACACAAAAAGAAAAGTACTAGAAAAGATTATCCAAGTCAACTTGTCCAGGCCTGAAACCAATCAAATTTTAGTTATTCAGTAGCTTTCCAAAAACTTACTGAACTTTTGAAGCCTAAAAACGTAGCCCTACTCCCATATATATGCCCTTAGGTATATTTGAGAATATTATACTTTCATGCTTGGCTTTAAAATTTCTAAACCCTCCTTAGTATAAATAATGTTAATATATCTTCTTCAGTATGTTTTAGTCATTATGATAAGAGCCAATTTACTCACATTTTGCATGTTTTAAGCACATAAATTTTAAGCGAGTTACTCACTGCAATACCTAAATTCCTTTAGTCAAGGAAAACAGTGTTTTTGAAAACCTTTAGAGCTACATCATGTTCACCTAATTAATTGACCTAAACTGAGATAGACAATTTTATGAAAACATTCAAACACCACTACTTTCTAGCATTCGTTTTACAAAGAATGGTAGTATGTACTAGAAAAAAGAGCTGTTCATTAGGTACCTAAAATGCAGGTGAAATTTAGTCTCAGAGGGACTGCATCAGGCCTAGAGCGTTCTGGTTTTCTTCTACTCAAATTAATTAAAAGCACATTTACAGAGGCATTAAAGAGGATGCATTGAAACAGAATATGCTCTGAAGATAAAAAAAAGTATCTCAGCAAAGTGCATCATAACACTGAGCATATGGGAAAATAATACCAATTAAATAATTGGGAAGAGAAATTGGACAAGACTAAGCATTTATGAAAATTCAATCTTGGAGTTTAAGGTGTTTGATTTTCTGTTTTAATTTGTCTTCCATATTTGACTAGGACCTTTTGAAGGTAAAGTTTGAAAAATATTTTTAAATTCTCAGATGAAACATGCTACATTAATCAAGAGCATTATTGTATCAACCATGATGTCAAGCAGCTATATCACAGCTAACTGTCATTGCCAGGTAATTTAGTATTTATCATGGCAGCTGAATGAGGCTGGGATCTTTCAACTCCTCTGTCTTATTCAGTAAAAAAAACCCTGTATGTCAAGGAAAAACAAATAACACTTTGACTTGAGGAAGCATACGTTTCACCATAGCATTAAATTCCAGCATATCTTTAAAGGTAATAGAAAAAAAATATTCATGGATCATTCTTTAAAAATAATATTCCCAATAGAAATTTTGTAATAAATGCCTTCCCTTTCAGAATGAAAAAGGACATATTCAACTCTTTGTTGGAACCAGTGCCTCACAGCATGAATAGCACATGGTAATGGAGCTGCAGTGATATTCTTCTGCACATATGGAACCAGCAAATTAGGCCAAATTTTTAATTGTAAAAAATGATTGAATCCCTTCCATTTCAATCTAATAGTCCTTTCCCCTAACAGCAAGCATTAATGACTTCCTTGACTAATGAAAATTAATTGCTAGCCCGCCTTGACAATTACATTGCGATCGATCAAGTTTAAAGGAGCTGCAAGGGTCATTTGCTGTAATTCTAATGTAATCCATTAAATCTGCAGCAGATGATAACCTTTAACTTAGTTGCATATTAGGGAATACTAATGGCAACTCTAGATGTCACTGTTTATACAAGAGGAGATACATCATATTGTCTTTCTCCTAATGCTCTTGAGGTGTTGTTTCTTAGCTGACATGGAAATTCCCCTTGACATCAGACTACAGCATCTTTATAATCTTATCAATGTATTATAATGGCAGAATTTTAAAAATCCGAAAAAACAGTCTGAGAGTGCTCAGCCCATTTTGGGGTAAGGCTCCTGGCTGTTACACAAAACTGAATTATAAAATGAGGGACCAATTTGTTAAGTCTTGATGGAATGCGGTCAGATAAATATATCCAAAGCCTGCATTATATTTTATTGGTCCTGCATAATCCATCAGCTGTGCTACACCCTTGAATGTGATCTACTGTCTCAGACAAAATGGAATTAGGTTTTTTTTTTCAACTGGAATTAAAGGCAAATCATGTTGAATCTAAAAGCAAAACACAGCAAACAAAACAAAATAAAACAAAACAAAACCTCAAACAAAAAAAAAGAAAGTGCTTTAAATTGAAGCTTCATATATTTCTCAGCTGATTTGAGCTATGCTCTACACTTGAAGGCACTTTTTGGGAAAGCTTGATAAGTTTTTCACTAGATGAGAAAATGGTGCTTGAAGAAGTGAATGAAAAAATTAGTTCTAACATAATCCTAACATGTTAGTATTTAATCTGCTACCTATTTTTAATAATATTGGGACAGGTACTGAGTTTAGACTTTTATCTAGGAGTGACTCTTTAATACATACACAGAGACACATATGTATGCAACCTCACCTCAACATCTCATTTCAGAGGTTGTGTCCTAATGAAAAGTTTGTGCAGCTTGATCCATGTTTTTGCATAAGTGGAGATGCATATTTTGTAGGTCAATACATGCATTTATGAAGAAGTTACTGAAAGAAATTATTACCTTATTATTTAGTTCTTTAAACAAAGAAAGCCCAGGGTTATTTTATCTCTTGCGGGAGTTTCTTCCGCCATCTACTAACTACTCTGCTAGTTTTAGGAAAACTGATGTCAAATATTCACAGCTTGACTGCAAGCAGAAAGTGCAAGAATTCCTGCAATGGTGTCAGCTCACAAGAATGCAAGTCTATAAAACCCAAGGAAATTTTGAAACAGACATGCCCTGCTGCATCTCTCATTCACATCTAAAGCAACAACTCTACACTAATCATAGAATCACAGAATCNCCGCCATGAGCTCTGCCCTCAGCCTCCTCTTCTCTTGGCTGAACAAACCAAGGGACTTTAGCTGCTCCTTTTATGGTTTCTCCTCTAAACCCTTCACCAATTTCATGGCCCTTCTCTGGGCCACTCATCGCAGAGATTCTCTAAAGAGGATTTTGCGTAGCTGTACCAAAAATAATCTCAGAAATGTGATAACGAACACACACATCCAATTTAAATAGTCTCATGATAAAAACTAAGTAACAAATTATTCCAGTTTGAAAGGTAAAACAAGTATTCTAATACACGGTCTGTTATAATATTATCTCTCAAGAAGACTTAAGCATTTTTTATAGCTTCTTCTAGAAAGGCTAATTTATAAATCTACATGAAAAGCCACACTCTGACTAAGAAAAAAACCTGACTTCTCCAAAGAAATATTAGCGTTCTAGTTTTCTCAGAGAAGTAAGACTGTACAAGAAGGATGCTCACTCAGCAGAAGCCTGGACAAAATTTCTTACATTTTTTTATACTGATGAAAAAAAGGCACAAGGAAGTAGATTATCAACCAGCATAAATAATAACTCTACAGCTGTAAATGAACAAAAGAGTAGTTACAGATGCTAAGGATATCATGACAGAACTTTTGTGAAGCAGTCAACATCACACTAAGAGCCAGTGGTCAATAAGGAATTTTTTGAAGTGTACCTAAAAACCCTGTATTTAGAGGTTTTCCCATACTACAAGAGAAAAAGTTACCTATTTTTAGATTTGCTTGTAATGTGGCCAAAGTGTGCACTCAAACCAATATAAGTTGGCAAGAATTCCATGAAAATCAATTAAGTTATTGTAAATTTATAGAGGTATAACCAAGATCAGATGTTAGTCTATGGTAATGTATATGAAACAAAACAGAGCTATGAACTTCTTCAGACTACAGCAGTTCCAGTTTTTTGTAAAAGGAATTGTGAGCATTGGATTAGGTTTGGATGCAATAGACAGTGATGGATTACCAATGGTCTATAAAAGTTTCCCATTAAGTATCATCATGAAAAAAACATATTTTTAGCCAGGAGGTAGGAGAAAGCCACACAACTGCTTGCTACAGGATGACTATATTAATAATTGATAAAATATTGGACAACCTCTCCAAATATTTCTCTATCTTAACACTCTTGGAGTGCCAAAATTTTGGAAGACATTCATGTCATCTTCTATCTTTTTGGCAAATCCATCATTAGATATAATATTTACTTTATCTTAGCCATGGTTTGCCTGAGATGTTTCTCATTTTAGACAAAATCTACTACTGCACACTATAGAAACTGTTCTAAAAACCATGTTCCATATAAAGTTTTCATATTTCCACTTACAATGTAATACTCAAAGCTTGCTGAAATCAATGAAATGGTTTTATAGGCCTTATTGACTTTTACCATGACTATGATCTGTGTAGAAGCTTAAGATTTAGCCATTAAAGTATTTTATCATACACCTAGCTTATATGTGAAAGCATTTACACTGATGTCAATGGCTTTCATATTCTTCAGATTAAGCATGTGCTTATCTACTATACTGAATCAAGACTTTCATGCCTACTCTTCAGACAAAACTTTTTGCCTTTTAGTCAAATCTTGGCTTAAGTATACTTATGGAATCTGACATTTTCAACTAGCCAGTACTTAAAAATGAAAACTGACTAGCTAAGGTTCTGAGGCACTTTAAAAACCATGGCATGTAAAGTAAATAGTCTCGTCTCATTCAGTAAAGGTAAAAATCACACCATTATCAAGTGTGACACTGCTGATGTGGAAAAAAATTAAGTATTGCAACAGGTTATTAAATTCTTAATGGCCACATTCTATTCTCAGGTTTGTGGTTTGATGCAGTCTGGGCAAAATGTCAAACTGTATCAACATTAACAGCTTCTGACAAGCTCAAGGGGAAAAAAAAAGAGCTGAATGAATAAGCTGCTTTGTAAATAAAGAGACATTGTAACCTTTTAAAGTGAGACAGAATTTAATTAAGAAAATTAACACAGACTTTTGAGAGACTGCAGCTTTCTGAATCTCATTCTTCTCTGTCAAGAGAAAGTTATAATAATAATGTTTATAATAAGAAACTTTAAGTGCCTACTCCCTTATCACAAGTCAGTGATATCATCTAGATAAAAAAGAATTAAGATCATTAATTTGCCCTTTTCCATTTCATAGAATCACAGAATGGTTTGGGTTGGAAGGGACCTTAAAGATCATCTAGTTCCAACCCTCCTGCAATGCACATGGACATCTTCAATTAGATCAGGTTGCTTAAAGCCCCATCCAACCTGGCCTTGAACACTTCCAGAGATGGGGCACCCACAGCATCATAGTGAAGAATTTCTTCCTTTATAGCTCATCTAAATCTACCCTCTTTCAGTTTAAAGCCATTGCCCCTTGTCCTATCACTGCATGCCCTTGTAAAAAGTCCTCTCCAGGTTTCTTGTAGGCCCCCTTCAGGTACAGGAAGGCTGCTATAAGGTATCCCTGCAGCCTTTTCTCCTCCAGGCTGAACA
>VZTV01117495.1:2242-16722 GCA_013400875.1 Anhinga rufa | reverse complement strand
CTGAGCTCCTCCAGCCAGGAGACGGTACACACACCTCCCGTTGTGCTGTTAGTCTGCAGTGGAGTGAAGCCGAATGGGGCTGTTTCCATTTGACTGGCTATACAGTTTGTTGCTTGGTGAGCGGGACTCTTGTCAGATTTACGGTGTGCTATGTTGTGACTGTGCCATGTGTTCTCTGTGCATCTCCAGGCACGTACAAAGTAGCTGTACTTTGGTTACCTACCTTGCAGGGGTCTGAGAGCAATCATTAATAAGTGACTGCAAAGTGCCTTGAGATCTCTGGACAGAAGGAGCTATAGAAATGCAAACTATTACTATTTTCTAGGTCGGGGAAGAAAGCAATTACTTGTAGAACAGTAATTTTCTATTTTATCCTTGCAAAGGAATGTGGATAGAGGACAGCAGCAATTACACTGATGGGATGGAAAAAGGTTTTCCAACTTCTCTTGGACTATCTGTTATTTTTATTTTATATTCACTTTGAATTTCCTTTGAGGTGGCAAGTTTAGTTTTAACCTGGTGTAACCTCTGTCTGAGAAAATCCCTAAAGTGCCTGTGTCCAAGGCTGGAAAAACAGAGCATGGAAAGATCTTTCTGTACATATCCTGTTCCTGTATTCTTCCCTAGTACCATGGTCATACAGCATACACGGACTAGATGGGCTATTGATCATATGTGCAGTCTCCCCTCCACGCACACACCAGTACACACACACATGTGTTGTGTCTCCTGGGAGAAGCAGATGCAGCATCCGATCTCAGCTGCCTTCAGATGAAACAACCACAACTCTTTGGTGGGGTATCCTCCATGCAAACCTAACTGTTTTCCTGTACTGGAATTTTGAGGAGGGGCAGAAAACTTTGTCCTGTCTTAAGATTTTTCAGCAGTAGCTGCTGGTGTCTGTGTGTTAGGATGTGTTAATAAACTGTTCACATGTGGGTGGAATTGCAAACCATCTTCTACTGGAAAAAGTGCTAAACGTCTATGGTTGGCTGGAATTCAAGAATGACAGGTTGCTTAAAAAAGCCTGAGTTTATTATCACTTTCTTCCCTCCAGATGTGAGGCTAAGCTGTGATTTTTAGGAAAATTTCATAGGGAAATGAGACTCCTTGAACAGAGCAGCTGCTGGCCCAGTGGGCCAGGTTCTCACCTGGGATATGGAAGGCTTCAGTCCAAGTCTGAGTCAGAAAGCAGATCTGAACCTAAGCATGCCATTTTCCAAATAACAGACTCAACCACAAGGGTATTTGGCTGGATAGGGGTCAATGTCTCCCTGAGACTCTAATCCGTCCTGTGGTTTGGTCCCAACAGAGGATATCCGACTCAACATCCTTCACAGCTTTTTTTTTTTGTTGTTGTTCTGACAAACTAGTATTTCTCAGTGAAAGTTGTAATAAAAAATTCAGACCAGCTGTGATAGCTACTGCCAACCACTAATTGCCTTGCTAGTTTTGATGATAGGGACACAGCTGCTAACAGGAAAAAAAAAATCCAGCAAGGGAAAAGAGGCTTGACTGTTGATTTGCATTTAGCTGGAGTCTGGAAGGGTCATTCTGGATTTGGACCAGTTCTTATATGTCGGTGGACAGTGGGATTCAGGTCACTAGAGATATCTGTTAGGATTTACCAAGTATTTGGTGTATCTTTTTTGTCCTTGGACATCCTTGTGGATCTGGGCCATTGCTTCCAGCAGTTGCAGGGGGCATGAAACCAGATAGCAAAGAAGGTTACAATAATAATAACAAAACCTTCTCCGTTTCATGATCTAATAAAACATACAAGACTCAAGGGATCTCCTTGGTCAAAGTTCAGTTCCTCACACTTACAGTCAACTCTAGGACAGAGGTGTAGTTCAGAGGGCTCCACAGAACATCTGGTTCATTCCTCATCAGTCACAAAATACCCAGTAACAAACTGAAGAGCTGCAGTAAAGATGTGAAAAGTCACAATCATAAAGCACTGCATAAAAAAGGGGGAGGGGGGAAGGAAACCAGTGCTATTGCCAGTGTCCCAAGGTCTTTCCATTGATTGTATATGCATTAAATAAAGTTCCCAGACTATCACAAGAACTGGAGCATGGTCTGAGGTGGAGAGATGTCATTAACACATTAACATAGTACCGGAGTACTGTACCTCTTGTCTATACAAGCAGCTATATCAAAAGCCTGCAAACTTGAAGAAAACAACAGAAACAGTGGAAAGGAAATTAATTCTCTGCCTCAGAGCACAACAGATGGGTCACCTCTGTTGTAGGTCATTTCTCATATTTGTGGCCAGCATGAAGCAGACTTAGAAATGTCAGTGCGAGGTAACTGTAAAACTGTTGCATGCAACTACAAATTTTTTTGTCACAAATGTTAGAGGTTTTTCATTCTGTCTGTCATCTGAGATTGGAGATCCTTTGTAACAGGTTTTCTTGCAGGGTATAACAAGAGATACTGTCTGTTCTTAGGAAGTTGAATATAAATAGCTTGGAGAGTGGTAGGCACAGCAGAAGCAATAGCCTTCAGTTACTGGTGGATAGATGAGGAACACAGAGGTGGCAAAGGGTTGCCACTTGAAAGATATCACTGTAGATACCTTTGAAGCATGGTCCTCTGGGATTTATTCAAGGTCATGCAAGGAGTTTGTAGCAGAGCCAGGGCCTGCATCCAGATCTGCTGACTCTTGGTGTGATGCCTTAAGAATAAAGGCTATCTTTCATCTAAATTAAAACCCCACAATTTTATAGAAGCTTCAGGGCCTCTGTCTAATCTATTCACACAGCATTCATCACCATGGCATCTAGGTGCTACTCTCCTCATCTCCTAACCTTGCCAGAGTCTATCATGAATATTCTGAGCATCTAGATGGTTTTCCAAAAGAGATGAACACGCCTTTCCACTTTCTGCCTTGACTTTCACTTTACTTAGCCAGGTTGTATGTCTGATAACCCCATCCGTTGCACCCTCAAAAAGGAAAAAAAAAAAGACAAAACACCAAGAGGATGTCCAATTAGCAAGTATTGCACTTAGCCATATTTTGGAGCATCTCCTCTCCCCTCCCCATTAGAACTTATGCACTACAACAACACGGCCTGTCACTGTGCAGCCTGCCAGCTGCATAAAATCAAGGCATCAGGCTTTTTTAATTGAATGCATAATGAGTTGACTGGCAGGTTTAATTAACAAAACTCATCCTGTGTATGCACCTGGAGGTGAAAATAAGTTTAATCAAGAGGAGCTGGCAAGTGCCAACAGCTCTGTCATGGGTTGTTTGTTTTTTTTTTTCCCCCCTCTCTTATTTTGGTTTGTTTCAACCAGGCTTTGTATTTGCAAAAATGGGTCTGGGTGCTGATTAATTATCTTTTGCCCCGGATTGATGAGTTGTTGCAGCCTGCCTTGTAATGAGAGCTACCGCTTCTGGAAAAGCTGCACAGAAAGCTTTAATAATCAGTCTGCCTTAGATAAACTACTTATGGCAAACACTCAAGGTGCCTGAACATGGTCGTATCGCAGTAACCTTTGAGGATCTCATTCACAGGAGGAAAATGTGTTCTTAAAGGGCATTGGCTGACATATTATTGCTAAGAGAAAGCAGATTCCTAGTGAAGACGGTGGTGTGTAGCTTTCTCAGAAGTTACAAGATTGAGGCAGAAACCATGAGAAATCTAGCTACTTAGGTTTAATTACTTCTGTTTTGAAATGGCAACTATAGCATCTTTGGTGGGACCTCTGTGTTGGTTAACAGTCATAACTAGAAGGTAAGAGAATGCCTTTCCTCCTCCTGAAGACAAGGCTAGAGGATATATTCTCATGTGTAAGGTCAACCTGTGCTATCATTCCCTCTGCCTACGAGATAGGACACTCGTGCTATTTCAGACATCCATTTTGGCCCTTTGGAATCCAGGCTAAAAGTGCAAAGTGGGGAGGGTGGAGGTGGAAGATGCACCCCAGAGGTGACTATAGGCAAATGCATCTCCCCTGCCTACCAAAACGGGCCCCTGGGCAGTGAGGCCTCTGGGTGTGCCTGCGATAGAGCTGCTGGAGTGCCTCGCTCCTCGTCTGGCACGTGGAAGGTATCTACCAAGCCAAGTTCTAGCAAAGGTTGTGGGCGTTCTACCGGGAGGTTAATGCATTCAAGCTGTCAAAATATTCTTCCTGCTATTCACCCAGTTAACATGCCCTCTCTTTCTTTTGCCTGAAAAGGCATTTGCTATGGTATTCTAATACATGGTCTGTGTTCAAGATGTTAGTGACAGCTGTTGTATGACTACAGGAAGGAAATTATGACTCCCTAATGATAACATGTCACGGCATGTCTCTTTGCTTTTCTTTTCCTTTAGACGTACATTTCTTCTGCCAATGTCTCCGTCATTGCACACATGCAGTTAATTGTGTATCAATGACATGTATACCATGTGTTGAGAACAGGGCTTTAAAAAAGAATCTTCTGAATGCTTTCACCTTGTCTTTAAGTAACGTGGAGCTGGCAGAGAAGATGCCCTGTGTGGTAATCTGATCTTTTGTACTTTGGGATGCTTCATATCCGAACATCAGTACTGCCATTCGACTTTCCTTAGGGGTGATAGAGCTACAGTATGCTCAGTTAAGGATCAAGCATTCAGGGTAATGAATGTGTGCACTCAGGTAGACTGTCAGTTTAATCTCTTATGTGACTTTTATGGCTTTACCCTGATAAATTCTGGAAGGGCTGATAGCTGTTGGAGAATGAGCCTGCTAAAGGAGGTGGCTGTCTAGGTGGGCCACCACAAGCCCCTCCCTGTAATCACAGGTGTTAGCTGTGATCTAACACCTCCAGCCTTTGCAGGGAATCTTGTTGCAAAACTCTAATGAGAAGTGACCAAAAAAAGTCTTTTGCATCTGCTTTAAGGAAGTTACTGGAGTGATAAATATGTTTAACCTAGTTTTTAATTCCCTCAACATGGAAAAGTTTCTGTGCACAGGCAGAAGGCCCAGAAGGGTTATGCATCATTTACAACCCAGTGTTCAAAATGAGGGGCAGGCTGGGGGTGAGGGGGAGTGAAAATGTAGGTTTATAATTCTCAGCTCAGCAGGAGTCACTGCTCTGCACAGGGGTAGAAACCAACTGATTAACAGCTTCTGGCAAGGGCAGCGGTTCTTGGTTCCCTCTTGCTTCCTGCTGGCATGGCAGAGAAAATGTCCTTTCACTATGGCAAGTTACCGCTATCAGCTGAGCATACCCTCTGTACAGCTTCCAAATCATATCTGCAGGAGCTTGTCAGGTTTTGGTGGCACCCAGGGCAACCCAACAGGTGTAATTTTGCTCTGTGAGACACAGTGGCCCCTGCTGATTTCCTGTTGCTTCTAGGAGGCAACTGTTTGGTTTTGAGTGGTGTATTGCTACCGGTCAGTATAAAAGTCTTCTAATGCCAGGCTGTTTTAAAGAGGGTCCTAAAATGTTTGAAACAAGGTGGGAACAGCAACAACAAGAGGTGTCTGGTGATATCTGGAGACAGTACACTCTGTGGATAGTCAAACATTCCTGGGAACATGTGTGTGGCTCCTGTGAGCATGGGAGTCAGGCAGTACAGGGCTGGGTGCTGCTGAGCATCCCAGAGGGTATCCAAGAGTGTGGCCGAGGCCAGCATCGTCTGCTTGTGCATGGCTCAGTTGTGTATCCAGGCTTACCATAGTCCCGAGTGGAGAAATTCCCTGGGGGATCTGCTGTCGTCTTCCTCCTGCAAGGTGATCCTAGAGCCCTCTTCGTCTTGGGCTCTTGGAGAGTTGAGGCGTGTATTTTGGGACTGTTGTATGGAGGTATTAGTCTGCTGCTGAGAGGCTCTCCCCACTCCCAACACGCTCTGTGGAGGTGTCAGCCAGAAAACAGAGCTCTCGAGGAACAAACTTGCTTGCAAAACTAAGGCAGGTGAATTGAGTAGGACTTAGGTTTTGAAAGTTTTTACCGTGGTGGCCTTTTAAAAGCACTTGAATTTGCTGTGAGGTTCCTTGCTTCTGTGAGCTCTGAGCTGTACGGCAGGTCAGCGTGATTTCTCAGGTGGAAACTCATGGACAATCTGCATTTTTCTCCCAGAAGGGATTTTCGTATTGCTTGTGGTAAAAGAGCATAAGCTTGCGGGAAGAGAAAGCACACTATGGAAGTTGTTTCAACACCTGGTAGCTGTGACAACCATAAAAACCCGAACAAGCTGCCTTCCCACTCTCTTGCTCAGAAGAGCAGTATCTATGGGGATGGCTGTACATCCTGGCTTCCCTGAGACACCCTTCTGACACAGGCAAGATGCCATTTCTGGTTCAGTTTAGGCAGTCATGAGAAAAAACAGAAACGGCTTTAACGTTGCCACTGAACTAGGGGTGGAGTTCATCTGTTTGTAGATGACTTCACGAGAGCCCTGAACAGCGCAAGCCTGATTTTGTAGAAATGCATGTCTCTGTCCCTCTGTCAGGGACTAGTTTTGTCTCCTGAAGGTAGGTTTTATTTTGGGAGTGATGCCAAAAGTTGAGTAAAGGCAAGCTTTCCTTCATCCTCCCTGGGGTGACAGACACATGGAAGACAGCACAAGTAGAGGGATGTGCACAGAGGGAGTTTTTCAGCCCTTTTGCCCATGTAGAGTAAATAATCAGCTGGCCTGGGGAAGAAGGGAAGAGCTGGCTGCTCTGGGTCGTGTCTGAGGAGCGGCAGCCACAGGAGGTCAGTGTTGCACTGTGGATATGCCTGCGAAGAGGCAGCATGGCCTTGGAGGAAAACTTGACCCAGAAGGGAGGGTTAATTCGTCTTGGGCACTTCTGGGTAGTTTGCCACCCTGGTTTACTTCTGTGTTCAGCAAAACCCGATGCCAGTGAGGAGTGTGTTCCTGGAAGGAGCGGGGATTTGTCACGAGTGTGAAAGGAAAACCGCAGAATGCGTTGCAGTCTGGATTTCACGCCTTTGCGGAGGCAGGGGTCTGGGAACGGACGCTAGATGGCTCAGGTCTGAATTGGTTCAGGGAACTGCAGACTTTCACCTCCAAATCA
This sequence comes from Anhinga rufa, assembly GCA_013400875.1. Classification (NCBI taxonomy): domain Eukaryota; kingdom Metazoa; phylum Chordata; class Aves; order Suliformes; family Anhingidae; genus Anhinga; species Anhinga rufa. The sequence goes on along the minus strand of VZTV01117495.1, from coordinate 9,726 downwards.
TTGCCTTGTTTTTGGCCCAAGTATTTCCTTGCAGCCGCAGACAGCTGTTTGGTGGAGGTGAAGCGGTTTGGCAGACGTGGGCCAGCTGGAGCGGAGGGTGTCCAACATCCCAGCGTACGCGGCTGCTGCGCAGGTGGCCTGCTTGTTGGCAGCTTCGCTTCAGTTATCAAGGCTGAAAAGCCCTCTATGCCCGATCTCAATTCCTCTGCCTGCAATTTATCCTTCCAGGGTGGTCTGGGGGCAGGTTGGTGCAGGAGGCGCGAGGGATGCTTGCACGGCTACTGTCAGGGTCGTGTCTGGTTGCTGAAAGAAGATTTGCATTCCAGGAGCGTCCAGTCATTGCCTTCCCCCAGGGCTCAGTGCTCTGAAACATGTTTTAAGGCCCATTCCTAGGCAGCTCTGGCAGCTATTTGATGTGGTTGCAGTGCTTTTAGAGAATGACTGGGACAATGACAGAAGTGAAACTGAAATATTCTCCAGTAGGCTCTGTGGTTCCTTCATTAAAAACAGACAGATAAACAAACAAATTACAGCCCATTATGAGCATGTCCTCCAGTTCCTCTTCAAACAGCTTTTTGTTGTTTTAAAAAGCCTTAAATAAGGACACAGCCTCCTGAGTCTTGTCCATAAACTGTTGGATTTAAGCTTTCCTTGTGCCTCTAGGTCCGTTGCCTTTGCGGTCTTCTAACTGTCTGATGTGAGCTTTTCATTCGTTTGGCTTTTCCTGGTGAGAGGCTTCAGAACAAGATTCCTTGTGTGCAGTCTTTGATGTTACACCACAAAGAATCTCCCCTTTTTCCTAATGCTCTGCTGAACCCCCATTAAAAAAAAAGTTTTATGTAACTAGGTTGAGAGGAAGTGGGGTGACCCATGCAAATAGTTTTTGTGTCACTTACAAAGGCTCAGATGCTATGGTGATGGGTTCAGCGAAAAGATCTGAACTCATTTAGACAGGGCTGAGCTTGAGATGTCTCTGCATTGCACTGGCTGAAAGGCAGAGGAGACACAGCTAGGGATAGAAAGGTGTCCCTGCCAAGCTAGGCTAATACAGTCCATCCTTTTCAAGAACAGTGTGCAGACCTGACCAGTTTGCTGTCTCTTTTCTGCGTACTCGTAGGTATGCTCCGGTAACACTGATTTTAAGAATGCAAAGAACCTGCAGCCCCCAGTTTTGAAAACATAAGTTGAAATACAGTGTGGAAATTCAGCCAGAATTTTTCTTCCTTCAAAAGTAGATGAATAGCTGTTTTGCTTCATTTGACACTTAGTGGCTTCTGCTTTACTGTTTTGTTGACACCAGTCTCCTGATATTAGGACTCTGTCCTTGTCCTCCATGTCTTGTGTCTTCTAATGTCTTTGCGTTGAGGCACCTCAGATTCTTCCCATGCACAGCACCCTTCAAGATGAGGGAGAAGGAAAACGACTATCTTTGTCATAGATTAAAATGAAGCTCTTGATTTTTATAGTCAGTGTCTTTGCCTTTGCAATCTGGATTGCTGGCTGAAGGCGCGGAGCTTTGGAAGTATTTTGTCTGGGCCCCTGCTTGTAGTCTAAAACCAAAACAGGTGCCACTGGTGTAGCATGTGAATCTTCAGCTTCATGAAAAGGCTTTGTTATGAGTGTGATTTTGGAGAGGAGAAACCTATGCACTGACCTTTTTCAGTATCATCTGATGCATGCACCATGATTAGAAAGAGTAGGGGAAGTTAAAAATAACCTGTGGAGGAGGCATTATAATGAGCAATTATCATTCCTTTCCATTGACTTTTGCAGCAAGACTCTCCATGTGTTTAGTCTTCTCGAAAGAACATGCCAGATGTTAGAGTGACTGACTTGTTAAGTCCCTGAATACTATTCTCACTGGTGTACTGAACCATTGTCGGGGTTTTTTTTATAACTATTAAAATAATTGGGCCCTGAACATTCTGACCTGATAACGTGAAAGAATCTTGGCTGGCTTTCCTAGGGGTCACGTTTGTGAATAGAAAACTCGGGGAGTGTTTGCCAGAACAAAGAAATGTTTCTGCATGCAAAGATCTTCAATAACTTAATCTGAGGTGGAATCATCTGGCTTCAGAAATCATGCCTCCTGGCAAAATCTGACTTTTGCATTTCAACATCCTGAACTTTAGTCTTCAAGGAAGCTTTTGTGCTTGTGGGGCTCTGCTATTCTCCCAAAAGAGAGGTCTTTAGAAATGATTGACAACAAGGCCAATTCTACCTTTGCAAAATTTTAATATGAGGGAAGCAGATGCCTCTTTACAAAGTGACTGAAGTCCTTTGACGTCCCTGCTCGTGCATAGGAATCTTAATTGGATTAAAATACAAATCTGTATATTGTGATTTTGCATGCTATGGATCTCACCCTCTTGTTTCTAGCCACATTGGCCAAACTCAATGAAGTGCACGGCCAATGTTTTAGCTTTGCCTTTGGTGTCCCTCGGTTGGAGCTCATTAAGCATTCGGGGAATAATAATTCTGGGACTTGAACTTTGATCTGAGGAATCTGGGAAAGAAAGGGCCGGAAATTGCAGCAGCCTGATTAGCTACCCCAAGTTGATCAACTTTTCTGCCAGATGCAGGCAGAGCTCCCAGAGGCTGAAAGACAATAGCACCAGCGAGGGAGAGCTGCCTTTGCCATGTTGTGTCTGCGCTCCTATCACATCCCATTACTGTCTCTAATGCAGATGGCAGTTTGAACCACTTTGCACACACCCGCAGCCAACCCGAATCTTTGTCCAAAATATCTACTTGGCAGAAAAATAATAATGATTTTTCTTTTTAACCCGAAGTATTTGTCTGGTAATTTTCACGCATTTGGAAGTTGTGTCGTTTCATCTAGGACTGGAAACATCAAAATATCTTGCAAGTAGCACAGCCACAGCTCTGAGGGAAAGGGTATCCTGAGTCTACTCTAAACTTGCGGGAATTTCAGAGAGATGATATGAATTACAGTATGGCGATATCAGGATAGACTGTGTGTGCCAGAGTTTTACATGATCAGCAGTACTTTACTCCTCAGGAGGAAATTTAGATTGGGGTATAAAACCTAAAATGCTTATATTCAGAGCAAGGCAGAGTTTGTCATATATTTTAATTTTCACAAAAATATAATGAGAATTTAACCTCAAATTCAAATACATGTTGTGACAACCTGAATTCAATGACGAACCAGCTTTAGCACTAGGCTCTGTCTGACTGGAAATTTTCTGACATTGGCGATTGAAAAATCCCAGCTGTAATTGAGTGAAAAGTGAAATAAACTTGTTTCTCACGAAGCAGAGTTTGAGACTCGGATACCTTTCTTCTCGTAAAGTAGATGGAAGATGTACCTGCCACCATCAGAATACCTTGAAAATACTGAAATATTGAACCTGCTATCTTTGGAAAGTTTTCCTTATCATTGTCACTTTTTCTTAAAACTTTTTACACTTGCGATTTCTGTCAAGAGGCGCATCAAATGTCTACCTCAATATCTAAGGGAAATAAATACCCACAAGCAACTGCTGCCTAGTGCCATGTTTCCGAATGCTTGGCCAGCTGGCAAAGGAGGAATGGGATGTGGAGCTTTTCCAGAAGAGCTTCTGAGGAAGAAAATTTTTTTTTGTTCCTGCTAGAAATCAAACACTAAATATTGTAGTTGAAACCCCAAATGATTTAGGTTCCAGAAATAAGACATCATGGTGTCTTATGAACTGTAATTGCAATGCTTCTTGGTCCCTCTTTATGCGGGAGACACTTTTCTCCCTCTCCCACAATGCTCCCCAGCCTCCCCTCTCAGGCTCAGAGTGATGCAAATCGAAATGTACTCAGGATGTTTTTCAGGAGGAAAATCACTGTCATTGCAAATAATGTTGTTTGAAAGATAATTTCCTTTTCAAATGAAAAACGTAATATAATTTTGGCAAACTCCCATCTGCCTTCCATTCCAGATACTCCACGTTACAGTTGTGTGTAATATCAGCAACCGTTTTTAATAGGAATTTGGAAATTCTGTGTCAAGTGACTGGGTCTCGGTTTTAATGATGGAGAGGTGTCCTCTTGTCAGAGCCAAACATTCTGTCAGATTTAAAGTTTTCTATCCCTATCTAAAGGTGAGTGTTAGTTTGAGGCAGGAGGCACAGTGACTGAGGAAGCTGACGCTATTCCAACATGTTCATATCCTGAAGTCTTTAAATTTCCCTTGGCTGCTGTTGCAATAGCACCATTTCACTGAATAAATTAATCAGAACATAAGATTTGTTGAATATGAAGACTCAAAAAACACGTTAACACTTGTGACTTTGATAAAGCTGCTCTAGTTGGTGGTTAGCCATTATTTTTCCCTCTATGGGTGAAACGGTTAAAAGAACCTACGCTATTGTTGCTAGAAAAAGTGGCTTCCTGTGATATAAAGTAATTTTTTTAAATAGGAAACATATGGCTGGTCCCTAACAACAAAGTAATATTCAGGTGCTGATGGCATATGCCTTCAGTTGTATTACAGGAAGCTATCTTGGAAATCTGGTGGCAGAGGCTTATACACTAATTTTCAGGAAGTGGGGTGGGGGGGAAGGAATCTGAAACTGGTATCAGAAATACATTTACATTTTTAATTTCACTGGAAGTTCTTTGCTATTCCTACTTTAAAAGTCTCTGATATTCATTCCCTGCTAGCTATAATAAACAAATAGTGTGTAAGGTCTGCATTGCTCCATTTAATACTTATCTGAAGAAAAAACCCAGTAATTTCATAATGAGGGCCCCTCTCAGGACTCGGTGTCTCGCATGATTTCACCTGTCTGTACCTAAGTTGGGCACCTCTGCAGAGTGGAGGAGGTAGAAGTTGCTTTATAATCATAAGGTTAGAAGGGGTGCTCTGTAGTCCATCCCTACTCACCAGTCCAGGATCACAGGGCCCAGATTATCCCTTGGCAGATGTTTTCCCACTTAGAGTTTTGTTGGAGGCTCTACTAAATCCCTGGGTGAGCAAATTTGGTGAGCCTTGCTGGGAATAAGAAGCCTCTTGTTCTAAATAACCATTATTCTCTTCCTTTTTGTGCCAGCCTTCTAGGTATTTGTAGTCGTGGTCCCCGCCCATCTGACCACTACCCCCCATCCCCTCTTTTTTAAAACCAGTAAGTCATCCAGTCTTTCAATCCAGCAGAAAGTCATCCAGTCTTTTCTCATGCGTCATGCCTTCAAGAGATCTTCTCTTAATGTTCATAGCGACTCTTTCCAATAGATTCTGGGATTCTGCCCCAAAGGTGACTAGTTGTGGACATTAAAACCTACAGTTGGGGTGTTGCTGTAGCATTAGCTGTTCTTTTGCATTTGCCTGCCTCTTTCATAGCTTGCTGAAAGCTCAGAGGGCCATTGGTGGTTACCATGCACCTGCTGAATTACGTTGCTCTTGTTGTGGTTCTTGCATTAATGGAACCAGACTTCAGAGAAGGGACTTGGACTGAACCATAGTTGGGGATTTTATTTTTATCCTCCACTGCTGGCATTTTTGCCTACCTGCTTGCAATAATTAATAATATTTACCTTTGTTTCCTTAGCACTGAAACCTGAGCCAAACTACAAACTTTTTTTTCCCTGGGCTTTGGCTGAAAGCTTTAGAAGTGCTGTTCCATTGCAGCCCCAATATTTGTGTCCTTTCTCAGCTGGAGGCTTGGGTTGGGCTCACAGCCCAAAGTAATATGGGTCAGCAGAACCCGATATCAATGTACAAATTTGCCAGTGTGTACTTCTAAAGATATGTGGCAAACAAATGAGCGATGTATGGAATTGGCCTCACTGGCGGCGTAACTCTCCTTGAGCTCAGTGGGAATTGCATGCGTTGGGTGTGGGGCAGTGTCAAACCATTAAACTTCATTGTGGTTTTATCTTCATTCACAGAATCTTGCACTTGCAATTGTTCAGTCTACTGCAAAAACCCCTTTCCACCATCCCCTGTTCTTGCTTTCATTATTGTTCACTTATCCAATTAGTGCACTCACACCTGCAGTTGTCCTAATCTACAAATGCGCCATTGCTTTAACCCTTGGTGGGCCACAGCTGGAGAAATGTCAATATGCGAGAAATAGATCTCTGGATTTGGAATGACTTTTGTGTAAAGAAGGGACATTTGAATTTGATTCTTCCCAATATTTGAGGAGTTGACACCTAAGCAAAGTAGGGAGTGATTTTTGTTTGGCAGTGAGCTCTTCTTAGGGGGCAAATGGCACTACGAAATGTCTTAACTTTCAGCATTAGAAAATACATAGACGAGAAAGAGTGCCAAGGTTTTCTAGTGAAGACTCCGAATCATGTAGGAATCTTCTTCAGAGTTGCAGCAAGTTGCAAAGAGACATAACAGCTCAGCAGGATTGATTAAGTGTCTACAACTATGCGTCTAAGATAGTGCTATAATAAAAGTGACAGATGAGGAAGAATAGTGTGTCTGCTAGAAACTTAGCATGACTGAATGAAAAAAATGCACAGTGTAATTTATTGTCAATGAAGAACCATCAGCAGGAGAGAGTGAACCTAATTCATCCAGATTAATTAGGTATGGGACTTAAACCGTAGTCTTCCACAGCTCTAGCCACAGACTCACTTGGTATCTCAGAGGACTTTGGACTCTGACTATAAAATCTTAAAATGAATTTTAATTGATTGGTTCAAATGTCTGCCAGAACAATAACCAAGAAAAGCTCTTCGAATATACCTGGTGTGGGAATATCACCATTATCAACAGTTTCCAGAGGCTTTGCCTGGGCATTTTTCTGCATGTCCAGAGCTATTTTAGCACTACAGTTTTAAATAGCTTGTGCTGTTTAAAATAGCCACGCTTTTCCCTGTGGGAAGCAGGCGGCTGGTCTGCATGGCCTGCCATCCCTGCTGCTGCAGGCAGCGAGCATGTGCCGTGGGGCTCTCGTTGGCACTTGCAGCAGAGAAGATGGCCGGTGCGGGATGGCAACAGCCTTCTCCAGCGTGAGGCTGGGCAGAGCTTTGTGTCACCCGCTGATTTGGCTGTGGTCCACCCAGACTCTCAGCAGCCCCCCCAAAAACCTGCAGGTCATTTAACAACCGTCCTCCCCTCCCCAACCCAATAAACAGAGCGTCCTGCTGCTAACAAAGAAAACTGGAGTCATTCCCCAGGTAATTTTCCCTTCTCCCCAGCCTTAGGAAGCACTAAATCTGTGTGGGTATGGCGGGATGGGGAGGGGGCAAACAGCAGCACCTTTTGCATGCGTGGCCAGAAAACCCATTCTCAGGCATAAAGCACAAAAGAAGATGTTTTTATGAGGCTGGGTGAGGCTGCCGCGCAATGGAAGGATCCCACCATGTCGCCACACACTGATAAAAGGATAATTTTATGTGATGTAATTCCCAACATGGTCTGCACTCCACTGAAGCTTCAGGCAAAATCAGTGTGGTCATCTTGAGGTTGGAGTGGCTGGGGGAGAGCACAGAGGAGGAGGGCATCCCAGAGCAAGAATGTTTTTGCAAATAAAGGA
>VZTV01117490.1:1798-35580 GCA_013400875.1 Anhinga rufa | reverse complement strand
CAACACATTCTCCCCAGAGTAATAGTAGAGGATGAGTTTATCTATGATCATATAATACACCACTTTTAACAAAAAGGTGAACTATTTAAGGATTTTAGCAAAAAAAGGAAGGTTAATTAGTCAATAAATTGAGCCAGATGCGAATCCTTCACACCAGAAAAGCTACAATATTAGCAGCTTACATATACCAGAAATCCCAAAACCACACACTTCAGATCTCTGTGCAAGATTATAGCATGAAGCACTATGGGCTAATCTAGGAACATGAAACAACCTACTTACACTTTCTACTGAAAAATTAAACTATACGTATAGGTCATCAGATCAAGCTTTCTAACATGTTTCTGCTTTTGATATCCAACATCTGTCTGAAAATTAGATTTTCATTTCCCTTATGATGTCTGATTCTACCTCCATGGCTGAAGTCAAGCAGCATTGATGGAAAGAAGTGAGGGAAAAAGAGCAAGTGTTGGGTCATCTGACTGAGCATTGTAGAAGAGTTCAACCTCTAAATAGTAAAAACATTGAAATATGACAACTCTTTCTTTACAGGTGAAGGCAATAGGGCAATGCAAGAATAATCAGAATTTTTTCCCCCAAAAAAGGTATCCTAAATTTTCTTCATTTCTTCCTTCAGGTCCAAAATTAGTTAGGGTCTCGTTCCTCACTAAACAATTCCTCTGATGCTAGTGCGATCTCACTATTTTTGGCTATCTCCTTGAGAAAACCATGTAGAAGGACTGCGCGTGTGCAATGTAAAGACAAAGAAATTACAAAAACACATCTGCTGGATCAGCTTATCTGCCATCTTCATCACCCGCCACCTGCTCTCACTGAGCAATGTGAAGCATGGTGAGCTTTAGAAACCTACCCACCATGACGATCTGGGCAATGCACAGTGCTCCAGCTCCTATCTGCTGAACAGCATCTATACTAAGGAGAACCGCATGAGTAGGGATTCAACCCCAAAAATGCTTGCTGTAAACGTTACTTTACGAAGTTGTTACACCAATAAAAAGTGCTTTTCTGAAGGAAGAACGCAAGCCTGCATATTCCATGTGTATTTTACCTTATGCTAGGAATTTGCTTGCCCATTTTTTTCAGCAGTCTCTTTCCAAAGGATCTTAAACTTTGTATAAACATTTTATTTCACTGAGCATACAGAACAGTTCTGTCTTCAGAAACCTGGTTAAACTTTTCCACCCCTCATACATATCTGAAGTTTTAGAGTTATTTCTTTCTTTTCTGCAGCAGAACTATTCCGAGATACTTTCCCAGCGCTTTGCCACCCACAGACATGCATGGTCACTCAGCGCCACCAGCTAGGGTTGGACAACCCTACATCTTGGTGAGCAACCTGAGTTCACGCTACCCCTCTTTTGTTTCATTTGAACTATTTGAATTTGAATCCAGTCTCTCACATCCTAGCTAAAAAATAAAATAAAATAAAAAATAAAATAAAAATTAAAAAAAAAAATTCAATCTCTCTGCCACAGTCAGAACTGTATATATATAGAAAAATGAACTGCTCCAATCCCTGGGGCAGAGCCACTGATTGTATACCCTTACGCTAAGGGAACCATGAACATGGGAAGAAAATTTCAAGCCATTGCTTCAAATCCAGCAGGGAACGAAATGCATGAATATACACATCTTCTTTTATATGCTGAAGTTTTAAATCACCAGTAATTGTATGGTACAATTTTCTTTTCTATTTCCATTGTGGATCTGAGAAGCCTTTCAATAAAAAAAAAAAAACAAACAAAACAAAACAAAAAACAAAACAAACCAAAACACCCTTCAGATTGACCTCAACATGATCCTGCAATAGTTTCAACAGGTCAGCATTCCCAAGGAAAAATGGTATTGCTGAAAATTAATTCTGCCAACTCTAATTTCAAACTGCTATGAAGAGATCATTATGAATGTTCGCTCACAACATTCACCCACACTTATACTAATAGCCTGTATTTGACTACAAATTTCCTGGTGACGGAAATGCAATACAAAGCAACAGCAAAATGTCTTGCCCACGCTGTCGTCAATTTAGCAGAAAAAAAATTAACCTGCATCCCTCTGGTTCAAGAAAAGTTTCATCAATACACGTCAGACAGCAGGATCCAGAGCTGTGTATATGTTCTTTTAATGATTTCCAAGTAGTGTTTGCTCATTACAGTAATTAAAATAATAGCTCAATCCTTTCAGGGTCGACAGTTTTCTAAAAATTAAACTGCTTTATTTCAGCTTGATCCATCACCAAGAGTAGGAAATCATTCTTACACCAGAAGGGGGTTCCTTCTACCAGGCAAGTTACAGGATAATCCTAGATGCTGCGGCATTCGGAGAAGCCAGCCAGCACAAGGGGCGCATTGTTAGAAGCCCCCTGCCTTGCAGGGGCACCCTGACTCCCCGTAGGGCAAGGGCTCAAAGGCTTTATACAAAGCAGTGGAAGGGGCGAGCTGCAATTCATCCTCTGCCCTGCTTTTTCTCCTCGCCTGGGGTGCCGGAGCTGATGCATCAGAGACAGGTTTCAAGGATCAGGCCTCTGTCTTGACTTTCTGCACTCTTCTGACTTGACAACAAACTCTCCTGAAGGTTGGTGGCAGAGAGTGCTGGGGCTGCTCTTCCTTCCCTGTCAGGACTAGTCCCAGAGGAGCAGACGCAGTTAAGCTATTACATAGAAGGGAGTTTTGTTTTCATTTGGCATCAGAACTGATACAGAGAATCAAAGGGAGGATTCAGCACTGAAGATTTATTTGTATATCAAGGGGAAATCCAGAAGCCATTGAAATTGTTTACAGCAGGTTGAAAGAATAATACAAAGAACAAACATTGTGCTGACAGACATCCAGATGGCATTTGTAGGCAAACCTCAATACCTTTAGCCCAGCTGAGTTTCATTAACATTTACATATAATTTCAGGATTTTATTTCTAATATTTAAAAAGCATCAAATTATGAAGGTTTCAGAGAAATGGGAGTCCTCCTTCCTCCCTCCCCCAGCTTTGCTTTGTGACTGAATTACATTTACCTGGCAAAGCAAAACGGTTCAAGCAACTGATGCCAATGACAAAAAGGGAAATGAAGGAAAAGGTGTAATGCACTGGGGAGTTAAAGGATGCTACTTGTGCTCCCACAGGGCTTTTCTGTGACAGAGTTTCACAGAGTTCCTGTCAAGTTACTCACTGCCAAGGACAGGCTACCCGGTGTGTTGGAAAAGGCAAAACACACAGAGTAGGAAAAGGCAGGTCCATCACCTTGTACCCAAACACTTAATTCTTCCCACATAGACTCACCCTGGCAACTTCTATTGGCATTTGAAATCCCTGTGTCGAGGAGGATGATGGCAAACCACAGCAAGGGATGTCTCCCTACCAGATCAAGAGCAAGCCAGGAGTGATGTGTCAAGGACTTGCAGTGTCCCATGGAGGCCACTCCCTCCTCAGTCGGAATCAGGGCACAAGTACTCAGATTTGTTTTAAGACGAAGAGCCACAGAAGTTGAAAATATCCATCCATGATTTGTATGAATTAAAAGTTTATCAGGAAAACCCTTTCTTTCCATGGCCCCATTTTGTGATACCAAAATTTCTGTTCTTATGTACCAATGCATTACTGGCCCCACCACTGACAGCTTTTTCATGCACTAGGTATGGATGGAGTAGAAACACTTAATATTTTTCAGTCTATCCAACTAAATAATTCCAGATTTCTGCAGGAGGTAAGAAAGGTTGAAGAAGCATCCCTGAATCCTTCACTTTTGTATAATGGCACTGAAGTTAAAAATGGATTTATAAAATATTTGTAATCCTTAATCTCCCTTCAAGTCGAAGTGATGGCTAGATTTGCTAGTGATTACAGACCCCAGGAAATTTATTTGTAAATGGCTGGCTCAGACTCTGCTAAATCCTCCTTCTTTTTCTTTAGCCAGATTGCTAACCTGGTAACTATACAAAACATAGATTTTAATGAGAAAAATACACGACCACCTCCAGCACATTAAAATCCTGTAACAGACATTATAAACGGAAAAAAAAATAAGGTGTTGGTTCAGACAACACTGGGGGGAAGGGAGACCTTTTCAGCAGCAGATGCATTCAGTGTTGAGAAGAGGCCTAAATCTTCCATATAGGCAATGTGTTTTGTGGTTCCCTGCACAACTAATCTGTTGTTACTTATTCTTTTTCCTTCAGTATAGATGGACCCTGTGTAGCAGAGAACAGGGTTTTAGAGAACAGCCCTCATTCTGTTCAGTACAATACAGCCTTCTCAACTCTTACACTGCCACTTGAACCCTCAAATCGTACACAGGCAAGAGAAGGACAATTTTGAAATGAATAATTGATTTTAGCCTCCTTTGGGGGTAATGCCACATCCCAACTAAGGGTTGGTAAAAACTTTCATGTAATATTTTCCACGCCTGGTAGTTTATACAAACATACCCTATGGGTATTTCTTGGATTTCCAGGAAAAGAGACAATTGCTAACATACTGAACAGATTTACAATCAGATGTTCGGTGAAGGTCAGAGAGAAAGGCATTAAGTGTCTCCTTGCACATGACTAATTAGCATCCACTGCAGACTAGTGGATAGCTGCATTTGTCTAAGAAAAAGATTTAGGCTTTATCAGTAGAATTTTAGATCATAGCCAAGGAAGGCTTGCTGATCTACCATGACTCACATGGATTAATATTTCCCATAACAAATTTAGTAATACAGAAAGTAGTATAAAAGTGCCCACATAACCCAGAATAAAAAATTTCCCACTAACAGCCATTTTTGGTGAATGCTGATATTTTTATATCGCAACACCCAAGAATACAATTCACATGCTAAATGTGTTCCACTTAGATAAAGTTTTAACAGATTTTTATCCATCAAGGCTCATAGAAATGCAAGCACAATTCCCAAAAGATGAAGAAATTCCCATTCTCATAGTTAAAAGTAAAAGGAGTGGGCTGAAGAGGGAAGTGAGTATAGTCAGAACTGTCAAGGAGTCTCAAGGAATGAATATGCATTGCCTGACCTGAATCTATTCCAGTTTCACATGGTATGAGAACAGAACATTTGTTTCCAGTTGAAGAACAGAAAAATAAATGGGTTTCCAAGGCTTTCCTGGGTAAAGCTATATTTGAATTTGCTTTGAGATAGCACTTTTCCTAAAACAGTTCGGTTAATATTTAATAGTTCGGAGCACTTCAGGGTAAAGGATAAAGTAGTTAGGTTGCTGGCTCACTAAAATAACACTGCTTCCAAGTACTGTACGATAAACAGAAAAAAAGCCTTAATTTGAAGCAAAGAAAACCATGACCAGCAGGAGATCTCTGATCATACTTCATTAAACAAGATGGAATTTATTGCTCAATAAGAAAGTTCAGGATGTCACATTTTTGCCATTTGCTGCAAAGCTGGACATTGGTGTGAGAAGCAGGTGTGACACAGTGAAAAGTTGTTCAAGCATGCTAAAGCAAGCACATCCTGTGAACTCCTCCAGAATGCTAAGGTTTCATTTAAGAAGTTTGTTGTCTTAAAGTGGCACTTGTCAGCTTTAGGTTTCTGAACCCGAATGTGCCCGAGTACAGTATCAGTACTTCATACACTCACCCCCGAGGAGAATGTATGACTAACCTACCTTTTAAGGATACCTATGCTGAGCTATGAGACATGAGTCAAGACTTCAGGATTCACTCTTCCTGGAAATTCTGCACTGAGAGGGATTTTATTTTATCTTTTATAAGCAATTTTTGCAAAGTGTCATTACCAGTGCTGCAACAAAGAAATTGTGGAAGATGGATAAAGGAAAGAAGAAAAAGAAAGGAAAAATTGGCAATATTCATGGTTATATCTAGCAAGGAACTAAATTCACACAAAATTATAAAAAACTGTGAAGCTCAGACATCATGGTCCTTTAGCTACAGAAAGGAAACTCTACCCTAGTTAGCACAGTGGCAGTATATCTCTTGTACCCCAAGGAATAAAGGGAAAAAGAGAGGTGAGGATTCAGAGGAAGTTATTTGACATCTATCCCAGAGAGCCACTAAACCCTCTCCTTCCATCCCTGCCTGAAGCCGTAATCCACCAGATTGCAAAGAACAGCTTCCAAGGAACTGTCTTATGCCCTGGTTTAAGGGAAGTCTGGAACCACACATACAGAAAAGGAGACAGTGTAGCTCAAGTATATCAGGGTCATTACATCTGATGGCAAGAAAGTTTAAGCACACAGGTAATTTTGGGGAGATTATATGAAAAACAGGCAAAAGGCTGTTCTTTTTTAAAAAAGAAAAAACCAAACAAACAAAACCCCCAAACAACACAAACCTAAAGTGCAGAACGTGGTTTCTGCTCCTACCTGGTCACCTCTTGAAAAATGATTGGATGTTTGACTAGCCTAGAGGCAACCTGGAGGGGTGGGGAAAATTTCCTGGAAAGAAGAAAACAGGAAGTTGAAGAAGGAAGAAAACTGTGTGCATCAGGACAACTGCTCAGATGAGCATGAGTATTCTCAACTTGGATGCATAAGGACTTAAACCAGTAGGATCCAGTTTTCACAAGTTAAAAGCCATGAGCACTGAGACCTTCTCTCTCAGGAGAAAGGAAGAGAGGGGGAGGAGAACCAGCAAGTTAGCCAAGGAAGGCCATCTGTTGAGTGAACCTTAGCTATGAACTCAAGGCCTGCCCTTACTAGGCTCAAACATTAATAGAAACATCCAGAAAACACCAGTGGCTAAGCAGAAAAATTCCTTTAAATCACCAAAAATGAAAAAAATTAAGGAGTCTGATTTCAATGTAGTGTTACCGTTTGCTATAGCCAATTAGTCACAAATTAGATACAAAAACAAGCCTTACAACAAACTGCAAAATGAGAATATGCTTAGTATTTTTGAAGGCATATTCTCGTCAATTAGAAATAAATGAACAGTTAAATTACATGCATATGCCAAATTTTCTCCTGGCAGTATTTGTAAAGTTTAGAAAGAACTATTTTGGAGGGACACAAGGAAGAAAAGGGACGGGAAGAAGAAACCTCCCACACACATCCCCAGCTCCTAGCAGAAAGAAAGAAAAAAAGTTAATCTGAACATCAGCTCCAAATTTCATAGTATAATTCAGAAGGCAGGGAACCAGAAAAACTAGACGGCTATAACCCTTACCATTACACCTTGCAGTATTCCATAGAGCTTCCTTTCCAAGGAAAAGAAAAAAAATGTCACCAGTGTACTGTAGATAATAATAAAGACAGGTTCATTCCTTTCCTCATCTTGCTGTCCAACTCCTAACTTAAATGACAAAAATGTCAGAACAAAATTGGCCATTTTAAGCTAAGGTTTCAGTAATACAGATTCAGCTCTTAGCAATAAGCAGAAAGTAAAGGGAAGGGATTTCTATCCTTACAGGACAAGCTGTAATGTCCTTAATGAATCATACAATTTAATTTGGAAGGGACCTCTGGAGGTCATGAAGTCTACTCTCCTGCTCAAAGCCAGACTAACCTGAAAGGTGGATCCAAGCACCCTGTTCCATCAAGGTTTAAGATGTCCAAGGATGGAGACTCCACGGCACCTCTAGGCAATCCCCTCCAGGCTTTAACCACAATTGGGGTGACAAAGCTTTTCCTTACATCAAAGTAGAATTCTCCCTGTTGGATACTGTGTACATTGCCCTTTCATTGTGCGCCTCTGAGAAGAGTCTGACTTGTCTTCTCTACAAAACCCCTTGGGCTGGTGGAAGGCTGCCCCCTTCCATGTTTCTCTTCTCCAGGCTGAACAACTTGCTCCAGCTTTCCTCATATACCACGTGCTACAGCCCCCAACTATTCCAGTGACTTTTTGCTGTTGATTACTAATTCCAGATACACTAAAATCTGCGGAGAGCTCTCCATGGCTAAATAAGCTTGCCAGCAAATCATTTTGAAGTCAGCAATCTTCCTTCTTTGACATCACCTCCTTCCCTTTATATGGTATGTTGTTGCCATTTCCTTCAACATGAAGTATGTATAGTTTCATAATTCTATCTATAAAGGGTTAACAAACACTGGAAATGTAAGTCAAGCCTCCTCTACGCTAAAATAAATTCATGATATATTTAACATGAAAAATATCCACACCACCAACTGGTTGGTTCCACTTTTTCCTCAGATTTTTCAGCTTTCAGGATACATATATAGTATTTTCCAGCTTTCCTTCACTAAGAATGAAAGAAACGTGTGTCAGTAATTATGTGACTCCAGAAGCTCCAGTATTAGACAAAACAACAAATCAAACAATTACTGAAGTAAAAATAAAAAAATTAAAAACAAAAGTTGAGAGGAATTCCCTTGATGGTAATTACACAGTGTCCTCCCTGCTATGAGAAGAAAAAAAAAAAGTCTAAGAGATGGTCCTCTGACATCAAAATCGATAGAAATATTAATGACCTAAAAAGAACAGGCACAAAGACTGGAAAAGACACTTTCAGAGAGAGATTACAAAATGCCAGTCATGGGAAAACCCTCCTTCCACTCTCATGAGAGCTGCTAATCTCTCGTTTAACCCCCCCACCATTTTGCAAAATAAATTATGAAGCCAGAAGGAGCCAATGTAATCATCTAAGTCTTATCTCCTCGATAGCATAAGCCAGAGGATTGCAATGAATTATTTCTTTTGGGTTAAGGCTTATGGGTTTTTGCTTTTTTCCAGAGGGAAGAAAAAATTTTCTCCATCAATCTTGATTGAAATGTTTCCAGGGAAGGAAGTTCTACCCTCAAATTCGTATTTTTCCTCATGCTCCTTGCTACCATTTTGTTTACTTTCGATTCCAGTTCTGCTGTGACTTGGCCTGGCAGGCTCTTTCAGCTTTAACATTACATAGCTTAATTTCACCACTTTGATAAGGAAAAGATCTTGGAGACTACAGCCGAATAAAACTAACTTCCCTTCCAAACCCCCAGAGCTTGCAAGCAATGTTATTTTCTAGCCTAGCATGTTTATGCCTCTTCTAGGGACTCTGCTTTTCTCCCAGTATCTCTTCCACTGTGAAAACCAGCTGTAAGTTGTATCCCAGTTGCAGTCACATCAGAGCCAAAGAGAGAAGGAGATTTTTATACACCTTTGTTTTATGTACCCATTGATTACATTAGGCCCATTTAGCACAGAAATCAGACAAAAATCTCACAGTAGATACCAAGTCCTTTTCAGAAATGGTGCTTCCTAAAATAGCATTCCACTATCCTGTAAATGTAACTTACATTCCTTTGCTCCTACATATATAATTTTTATATCTGTCTGTACTGAAATAAATAGTTTTAACATAGTAACTTGGTTTCATTTGCTACTTATGTCTGACCTTCTGTTTCCCAGCCCTTTAATTCATTAATAAGAATGCTAAAACCCACACAGATGAGAAGGAATGGATATGAACGCAGATTTATACAGTCTCAGTTCTTAATTCACAGAAAATAAAAGCAGACGTCCAAAGGTTCCCTCTTCTCTCCCTTCTCTCGCTTCCAGTGCAGAATTTATTTTCTCTAAACCAATTCTGGCAAATATCTGACCTGTTCTTAAAAAATTCCAACATGAGAGATTCCTCAAACTGCCTAGTCAATTCATACCAATATATAGCAACCTCACATTCAGAAAAGTTTTTGGGATACTTAGGATAGCTCATTTAAACGTCCCTTGCTAAAACTGTTTCATTCAGAGGTGGTATTTTCTAAGATCTTGATTATTCTTGCTGCTATAATCTGGATTTTCAGTTGTCTGCATTTTTCTGGAAGTTCACTGTTGAATGTGAACATGCTGCTCAGCTGACACCTTACCAACAGCCAAGAACTGAATCGTATCATCTCTACAAACTTAAAGTTTCATCTCAGACACTTCACCCTTCCCCTTTCCTTGAGGCAACATCATGACACAGTTGACTCATGTTCAGATTTATAAACAGAAGTAAACTATTACTAAATTTGTTTTCTGTATCTAAATATCCAGCTGAAAATAAGGTCTTTGATGTCTGTTGCCAGCAATGTGCTTGACGCCTGCCTTTTAACCTTTTTTCATGCTCTTGTTCTAAAGTGTATTCCCTTTCAGCTGACAACAATTTTCAAACTGCAACTATCAGTAGCTTGGATGGTTGATTTTCAGACATATCAGAAGGCCACTTTCTTAAATAAATAAACAGAAGTATAAGCATAGCAGAATGTTAGATGCAGACCATAAATACTACTTGCTTGAATCTCAAGTCTCTGTATGGGTGAAGGGAATGCTTTCATTTCGGTTACCCCTAACTACCATCCAATGTACCAACTCAGCATGGACAATATCTTTGCAATTTCTTCAGGAAAAAGAAAAGCTATCATAAAAAAAAACCCCAAAGAATCAAAGAACAGGGAAAAAGAGCTACTGATGGCAGATTATTTTAAAAACATAAACTCAAGTGTCACACGGAACAGGAAAAGAAACATGTTCTTTATTTGCCCTATTCTTAAAAGTTTCAGTGAGGTAAAACATCTTCGAGAACCGGACCACAATTAGGAAAAACAGGCACCTGCAATGACTACTTAGATAAACAAGCAAAGTGTTCAGTTGCACACAGAGATTTCTGTCTTTGTAGCAATACAGCAATAGACTATAAAAACCCAGCAAGGGAGCACTCAAGCTACAAACCTCTAAAATGATCCTGAGTCTGTTTGGAGGCCAGTAACTAGCAGTGTTCCCCCCCAGGGGTCTGTACTGGGTCCAGTCCTGTTCAATATATTCATCAACGACCTGGATGAACAGATGGAGTGTAACCCCAGCAAGTTCTCCGATGATACCAAGCTCGGAGGAGTGGCTGATACACCAGAAGGGTGTGCTGCTATCCAGTGAGACCTGGACAGGCTGGAGAGCTGGGCCAAGGGGAACCTGATGAAATTCAACAAAAGCAAGTGCAAGGTCCTGCCCCTGGGGAGGAACAACCCCAGGCACCAGTACAGGTTGGGAGCTGACCTACTGGAAAGCGGCTCTGCTGAGAAGGACCTGGGAGTGCTGGTGGACAGCAAGCTGACCCTGAGCCAGCAATGGGCCCTTGTGGCCAAGAAGGCCAAGGGTATCCTGGGGTGCATTAAAANGCCTGGAGAAAAGATGACTGAGGGGGGATCTTGTGAACGCTTATAAATATCTGAAGGGCGTGTGTCAAGAGGATGGGACTGGACTCTTCTCAGTGGTGCCCAACGACAGGACAAGGGGCAATGGGCACAAGTTGGAACACGGGAAGTTCCACATAAAGATGAGGAACAACTTCTTTCCTGTGAGGGTGCCAGAGCAGTGGAACAGGCTGCCCAGAGAGGCTGTGGAGTCTCCTTCCCTGGAGACATTCAAACCCTGCCTGGACGTGGTCCTGTGCCCCCTGCTCTAGGTGTGCCTGCTCACGCAGCGGGGTTGGACAAGATGATCTCTCAAGGTCCCTTCCAACCCCTACCGTTCTGTGATTCTGCATTTGGACAACTTCTATTCCTTATATACAAAACCAACTGTTTTCATCACACACATAACCCCCATGTTTTAGAAATGCTTGTAAATAATATGCACTCCAAAACTGTACTGAGTTAGAACGTTTGATAGAATAGATGTTTGTATTGAACATCACAATAGTTTTCCAAATTGGTTGCTGATGCACAAGAGCAGTGAGGGCAGTGTAAGATGGGCAGTGAGCTGAGGAAGAGTCAAAAGAAGCATTTTAAATATGTGAAGTAATGGGTAGGAGCAATATTATGCACATATAAGTGCGAGTTCCAATAGTTCCTAATGACCAGAGATGAACGAACACTATGAAACAACTGTAGAAATCTTAATTTTTTTTAAAATCCCATTTTTTCTAAATGCTGTTGGACACACAGACTGGTAGTGAATGAAATAAATTTAATTGCTTCAAGCAACAGATTATGTCTTTACTTGTCACTTCCTAAGATTTGCTTGTAAGTTCTGACATGGGCTTTGAATTCCTCAAAGTAAATTAGTCCAAGAAACCAAGAAAACAAAGAAGCTTCTGTTGAATATCCTCCTTCTGAAAGGTGTCAGGCAAACATTTTTTTTTTTACCCTCCTAAGGAAAGAAGTCAGAAGACACATTAAGAATACGTAAGAGTTTACAGAAATAAACAGTGAAGTAATACCATAAAAGGCAGAAATGAGCCATAAAATTAAGAACTACAAAATGTGACATCTCAGTGATGCCTCCCAAGTAATGATTAATATTTTCCTTGCCTCACATATCTGTACAAGTTCTGGAAGCTGCTATATGCCAGGCTAGAGCCTTCTTTCCAGAAAGAAATAAAAATCCCTGGATTTCTCTTTAAAGAGCCATAAGCTTCTTCATGCCACTCTGATTTAAGTGAGCCAACTCTGTACTTTGTACACAGAGTGCAGTGGCCATCCTTAAACCAGCTTGAATCTTGAAAGCTGCTTTCAAGTGTTAGCAGTTTTAAGTGCTAGTCCTCTGGATTCTTGAAAGGGACATCATTTAAGAAATGTTCTGCCTGGCTGATTTCTGAATTGCCTAATAAGATGGATTTTATTGAATATCTGCAAATACAGCATTTTATAACAACATTCAGACCTGACAGGGGAGAGAAGTACTTTTAAACTGAAGCAAATACCATTAAAGCCATCCTCATTCATAATGAAAGATGCTACTGTCTTGCATGAGACCAAGAGACATGAATTGCATTTTCTGCCAATGAACATAGTTTATCCTTTCCTTCAAATATATTTTTTCCACATTTTACTAAATAGTGTTTTGTACTACAAACATAATTTTTCCAGTTTGCCTGGTGTGCTCCCATTCTCAGCTGTAGTATGAAAGTGACCTAACTTTAGCCAAGATTTCAAAGTCTTTTATGGAAGCAACTTTACTAAGTATATGAAGATAAACACTATTAAAATGTCAACAACAGTCTTGTCTGGTAACACCATATTAAGGTGTTCTGAGTTCTAGAAATATTTCTAGATGACCAGCCAATATTCTTTTAAATCAATTGATTAGCTCCCTCCATCCCCTAACCATCAACAACAAGAACCATCTTTAAGAACCTCTTGGCTCATCCAATTTTCCAGGATGCTGCCTAAGCTTAAATACTACTGAACCTACTACTCCCATTAAAGTCTAATGAAAGAAATCTAGAAAGGTCAATCACTTGCTTTCTTACATAGATACAATGCTGTACTTTTCACTATATAGACATATTAAGCAGCTCTATGTGCGTGTAAGGCATCTTTACACACTGATCTACTAC
Organism: Anhinga rufa; assembly: GCA_013400875.1. Lineage (NCBI taxonomy): Eukaryota > Metazoa > Chordata > Aves > Suliformes > Anhingidae > Anhinga > Anhinga rufa. Next base: position 22,338 of record VZTV01117490.1, on the reverse strand, counting down.
ATGCCTAGTATGTATATCATATTTGCCTTTATTGCCTGCCACCTGATGCTTCTAGTGACTATAATGTTTAGGATCTAAATTATATCAGAAGTAAAACAGTGCTAGGATGTTATTCAGAGAATTTCTTCTTTCTTTTTCTTATGATAGCTTTGAGTTCAGACCTATTAGAAAATACCAATAGGGTCTTTTCAAATGGTTAAAGTGCCTAAATTAAATTCTTGCATGTGTGGCCTCTTTAATCCAGATTAATCACAGATGGTGAATGCATGCAGTATAAAATCATACACCTAGCTCACACTCTGAACGAATAGTGAGTGAATGAATGCTTTTGAGAAAGACTTACAGAACAAAAGTCCCCTTTAACCCATTCTCAATCAGGTAAGTGTAAAATTATCTAGTAAACAACCATCTTCAGTCTCCTAAAGGAGAACTGGTTGAGATTAGAGGTTAGGAAAGCACGTACAGTTAGACAGTGACATATTACAGTACAGAGATACATTAGTGGTTTTGTGCATTTTGTTGTGTTTTGGTTTTTTTTAATACTATTAGAATCTATTATAAAAATAATCTCTATTTTAACTGTATAAACCAAAAAAACAATGGTTATTTCTAAGAAATCTTCAATGGATTTTTCTACTGCAACCACTGGATTCCAAGATCCTACAACATCCTTCGTCATAGTTTACTTCTTAGACTTGGGACTACAGGGACTACTTTCTTCCACTCCTCAAAAACTAGGCAGTCAGCAGGCTCACCTGCAACACAAGAGATCCAGCTTTCCAGCCTGCTAGACCAGGGACTGAAGCAGAGATGACTTGCGTTCACAAGAGTACTGCTGGCTACTCTGTAAGAAGGTCTCTAACGTGGCTTTTTCTCCTCCTGGTGTAACAAGAAAGCCTCCTCTCCTCACTTGCTCCTTCCCACAGAAGACAAATTTCCCAGGTGTTGAAGCACCAAATATCAGAAGAGGTCTTAGGTGGAGGCACCACTACAAATGCAACATGGTCCCCACAGAGCACTAAACCAGGATCTTTCCACACTGCTGTACATTGAGTAACAACAATGCCCAGACACACAGAAAACAAAGTGTAAAGTCTCACCCTGTAAGGCTGAGATCAGAGGCAACAGGCTGCAAACCTCTTCATTTTCTGCTGTACATCAAACTGTGTTTTGCCCTCCTACTTCAGTACTTATGTCCTCCATTTTCCCTCTTGCCAAGGACTCCATGTGTCTCATCGTTCCCATGCAGTGCAAAAATAGCTGTTCCTCCCTAAGGACTGTGTGCCCAAAAGTCTGCCTGCCTTTTCCAACTGTATCTTATGAAATTCCAGCTGGCCTAATGAAAATATTATGTCTCGCTATACAACTTGTTGTTGCAGTATACAACATACCTACAAACACTACAGCTACCATCCTTCTCCGGCTGCATTTTTCCTTCTTCCTCACTTTCTCCACAGAGAAAAAAAAAGTAAGCCATTCCATGGTATCTGGGCTTTAAATCTTTAGCTAAGATTTAAAGTCAGGGCTCAGACTGCTACCCAAAAAGATTTCAGTTATTTGATTTACAGAGAAAGGTCCAAAACTGCTCAGAGTGCTACCTAAAGACCTTTTGCCCTCTGGTACTTCTAGCATCCTCTAGTGTTTTGGCACCAGCTAGATGTAGCATCCACAGAAACATGGGACTGGAAAGAATCACCTAGGCCATTAAGTTTGGGTTTCTGAGTGACCGTGGAGTGTCACAGTAACAGCTCTGTAGTCCACTGAGACTTCCAGGATAACCAGCCCCCACCGATTGTCTCACTTTGGACACAGGCACCACAGGATTTTGCATTGGCCTCCCCGTGACCAGCGAAGGAGGACCACCCTATAGTTTATCGAAAGACCAAAGTGATTCTTCTACAAAATGATTCATTTAATTGGAAAGCACTACCAACCTGTTTTCCATAGACACGACTGGAGGGTGTAGCTCTTAAACGGTCTCAGCAGGAATACGGCTCAGATTTATACACCCAAATTTTAAAAGCGTAGGGCCCCATCTTCTCCCAAGCAATCCTTTCACTTCCCAGAGATGTGAGCACCTGAGGGTCATGCTGGCTTCTCACCCGTCTTTGGAAGAGGCAGTTGGCAGCTCTAGCTCTGAGTAGGGTCTCTACCACTGCTACCAGGCAAGTTCACTCCAGTAAGATTTTCACCCTGAACTCCCTCCCCATCCACAATTAGGCCAAGCACTAGTAATCTGTCACCATCTGGAAGTCTCAGCCCTGTGCCTAGGGCTGGAGTTTCTGCTGTGATCACAAAAGGACAGAAACACCTCACCTTTTCCAAGGAAGTACTGGCTACCCATCAAAAGCTAGTTTACCTATGAATATACACACAATGGAGCATATTCACAGAATCACAGAACGGTAGGGGTTGGAAGGGACCTTGAGAGATCATCTTGTCCAACCCCGCTGCGTGAGCAGGCACACCTAGAGCAGGGGGCAAAGGACCACGTCCAGGCGGGGTTTGAATGTCTCCAGGGAAGGAGACTCCACAACCTCTCTGGGCAGCCTGTGCCACTGCTCTGGCACCCTCACAGGAAAGAAGTTTTTCCTCATATTCAGGTGGAACTTCCCGTGTTCCAACTTGTGCCCATTGCCCTTTGTTCTGTCATCGGGCACCACTGAAAAGAGTCCAGTCCCATCCTCCTGACACACACCCTTCAGATACTTGTAAGCATTGACGAGATCCCCCCTCAGTCTTCTCTTGTCCAGGCTGAACAAACCCAGGTCTCTCAGCCTTTCCTCACAATAGAGATGCTCCAGTGTCCTGATCATCTTGGTAGCTCTCTCCACTGGACTCTCTCCAGGTGCAGGACCTTACACTAGCTTTTTGTTGAATTTCATTAGATTCCCCTCAGTTTGGCTCATCTGTGCAGGATTTCTAGCCTCAGAATGCAAATTGATGTATCACATAAAAACCATAAGGTTCCAGTTTCAACTCAGGTGGAGGACAAGAACTGAGTTTAAGCTTCTTTTGGCTGCTTTAACTAGTCTACTTACATTTATCCACCCATGCAAAATTGTTAGGCATCTTTCTCATTTGCAGCAGGTCATAATTATCTATAAACCTTAGATCCTTATACAGATTTTAATTAAATGTGTTTAACCTGATTTATAAGATTAGAGACAGCATCTGAATCTCCAGGAAAGCCCTTAGGAAGCATTTAGTAAAGTAAGAGAATTCACAAACAAAAACATACCTGGAAAAAGCTAGATAACTGAATCTTTTGGCAAGCTGCCAACAATTCCTTTTACTGGTGGCAATTAATATCCACCACAGACTCTGATTTGTCATCTACTACTTTTAAAATCATGAAGCCAATCCATTAGCCTCAACTACCACCTTAAGCAAAAACTCCATTCAAATCAAGTTTCCAGAAACTTGAGCTAGGAAATGTACCCCTCTCCATTCTTGTTAAGTAAAAGGTAACACCCCCCCCACACACACACCCACCCACCAGAAAGTTTATGCTTCTGAGTAATGACATTACAAAATCAAGTACTTGGTAGTTATAGCTATCCTTGATTAGTCTGGAAGTAATATGCAAATTAATGCACTTTAATTTGGTACAGTGTCATCTCAATCAGCTAGGCATAACTGAGTCAATATGCAATCAAGAATCTTCATAAACAGAAGTTGTATCATCTAAGTTAGACCAGCATAGTCCTTTTCTTGATGTAAGCACACTTCAGCCTGCACAGCAGCTAGTTTTTTTATATATAAAATAACCTAAAGAATAGTGAATCCTGTATGTCCTAATGTTCCTAGGGAAGAATCAGACTAGGGAAGAACTGACAGGAGTCAACATATTCAGTGGCCAAAACCAGGTTCTGTCCTCCTACTCTGCCATGCTTCCTGTTCTCACCAGCACATGAAAAGTGTCAACGTTTAGTATTGACAGGTTTGCTCCATCTCCATCACTGTTTCAACTCTATTTTCATTTAAGTTCTTACTTTGATATAGCACGTGAGTGAAAATGTACCCAACGGACACCTTTGGGGAAGACTTTCAGGACTGTCTAGCACCAAAGAACTCACACCTACAAGAGCAGAACAGGGTGAGAAGTACCACACCAATGTCTTAACTGGCTTGAGGATGATCATCATATTAAAGAGAAAGTACTTGCTTCAAGTATGTTTAATCAATGAGGTGTGACCCTTAAGTTTTGCTTTGCATTTAATATTCTACCAATTGCCTTGTATTTTCCTGCAGGGGCTTAGAGAAGATATGTTAAAGAGTACGTACAGTTCAGTACAGTTCAGTACACAAGAGAGTTTTGAGGGAAAAAGAAAATTTCCAAGTTTGTTCCCTCTGCAGTAATGGCTTTTAATGGTCCATCGACTACATTTAATGCAATTGTGAAAAGCAAGGGGTTTTTGGTTTTAGGCTTACACTGGCCATAGAAGTATCAGAATCTCCACTGGAAAAAAATATTCAGATGGGTCAAAGGAGATGGGTCAAAGGAGATGGGTCAAAGGAGAACCCTGTACAGTTTCAACAGCAGGTAAGTGGTCCAACCACTCCAGTGAAGTAGAATGACCATCTCCAACTCCACAAGTCTGTCCACCAATGTAACGAGTTTGCTACACTGAGACAGCCTCTGGGGTAGTCCTGATTTTTAACTTTCAGCTGTTAGGTAAAAGTTGAAAACAAGAAGCAGCACAGTGTCACCACCCTGTTAGTTCTCCAAAGACCAACTAGTAGGTGGACCCACAGGCCATAACTTAAAAACCGTCTGCTTTGGAACCAAACACCTCTAGGAACTAATTAACTCTGCAAGACTTGTGAAGAGTGGGAATGAATGAATGAAGTCTAAGACACTCAGTTCCACATAAGCATAATTAATGTATCCAACTATCATGCATAAGAATGACATTATCTTGGAAAAACTCCAAGGGTCACAGGCATGATACAGGAAAGGAAGCCACAGAAGGAGCTACTGTATTTGCTTAATAAATCTACTGCACAGACTGCTGTCAGTGGATTTTGTTCCAAGAAACTATACAAACAAAACAGTCTTTACAGAGAGAAGAGAGGGAAGGGGGTGGGAGAGAGGCAAGAAAGATTTGATCTCATGATCTCTAACAAAGTTGAACAGCTGAAATGTTCATGGACAATGTGAAACTCATGAATTTTCTGAATTACTGTGACAAACTTCAACTTGAAGGACATGAAGACCACTTCTTTAAGAAACCATGAAAGTGTGACAGTTTGTCATTTAAACATGAGGTTGTAATTAAACAGATGACTTGTTTTTTGTTGAGCCACTTGCATTCTTTGATAAATTTTCCATCTTTTTCCAAGATGGGAGTCATTCACACATTGTCTGTAATAGCTTTTCTAATAGAATAAATAGATCAAATATTATACAATTGCCTTTCCTATAAGATCACTGGAGAGCCCTAGATACACACTAAAGTTTGATTTTTTCACATTGCCTTCTCAAATCATTGTAGTATAACTAGTAGGTTTAAACTGTGCTCTCTCTCTCTCTGTGCATGAAAACACAAATGTTAAGCATAAAAAAAAGATGTCTTTATAGCAAATTCTCCTAAATTTAAGACTATATACACTGCAAATGTAAGGATGCCTTCAGATTACACAAAAATAATATTTCTTCATCCAGCTTTAGGGACAGAAAAAATGCCAAAGGGTAATCAGTTGTTCTTACATTCAGCTATGCTGCCTTTCAGTTAAATATAATTAATATACCCCAAAAGGTGTTACTTTCATATCAGACTGTCTGTAGAGTAATCACAGAAACAGAGCATCAAGTAAAATAATTATATATAAATAGGGTAAGCAGTACTGGCTCTCTCAAAGTTGTCCTAAGGAAATATTTCAGACAGGACTCTCCGATGACTTAGTAGACGGCAAAATTCACTGTACTGCCATTTATTAATTAAGGCTTATTTTAGAGAATTAAGCTCACATACAAGTGTCTTTTGTAACTCGGAACTCCTTGCAACTAGGCCTTGGCATGTGATTCTGGTGCTCAGTACCTTCCAAACAGGCTTAATTGTTCTGCAGAAATGTTTTGGTTTTTTTTCCTTCACTTGTTACTTTTAAGGAAGCTTGGTATTACTACCCTGTTATTTTTCTGTTCTCCGTAACAAGAAATTGGCCTTCAGCAGCAGCATCGTACAACTCTGAATTGCTAAAAGTCACCAAAAGAGGTGGCAATAATTAGTAAACATAGTTTTATATATATATGCGTGTATATATTTTTATACATGCACATGCATATATACATATATATACACACATATAAATTTTTAAAACATGGACCTTACCTTTCTTACCTCCAAAGAAAAGAACAAAACCAAAAATCCCCCTTCATAAACTCCTAAAAAACCCCCCCCCCCCATATTTCCCCCTCTCCACATCTACCATGACACACTTAAAGCATCTGTAGATGTCAGAATAGCAACCCCCTCCCTCATTCAACACATAACCCTGACCCACTTCACTGCGGAAAGCTAGTGAAACAGGCTCCAAATATTTCATTCTGCAGCTGGTCTTTAAGCCCTAATAACCAAGGGAGGTTGAAGTCACTCTCTAATCTCCTAATGTGTAAGAATCAACAGAGCTCCCCTTTGAGCAGCCAGCCTACGCCGGAGCACAGAACAGATTGTGTCAAGTGACAGCTGCTTTCTGGCAGAACACGCAGGCTCCCTACCAAGAAAAGGAGGCAGGAAGCATCACTCACTTGCTGAAGAGGTTGCCAGCTTTAATAAAAAAAATTAAAAAAAAATAATCATACAGACAATTGTATAAGATCCATGCAGCTCTATAGAGAGCCCTAAATGTATATACTCTCCTGCCATCTCCTCTTCCACTCTCCTCTGTTGCTTGCCTTTAGTAGGATGAAAGTTTCCAACTGAAGGACTATTTGCCTATGTATCTGAATGGTGCTTAATATATTATAGCTGCTCTGCAAAGACAAATAAAGGGCTGTCAAACTCTCTACCTAGTTAAACCAAGTTTCAAATCAAACATCATACAGCTACTCACTTTTCTTTAAAAATAATTAGACGTAAAAAAATGGGCTATAGTCTGCTGACTGACCACAGATATCATTGTGTGCGTATACAAACATGTGGAAGCACGTTTCTTGCAATCATGTCAGCCGTGCATAAACTAGGCACGTAATAAAAAAAATCCTTTCATAGCTCCATGTTCTGCTCAGCTTGTGCAAGTATTATTTTAATTTGGAAGTAGTCCCTAAACATGGTTTAAGACCAGTTGCAGCTGAATTCAAATAAGAGGTTTCTGAACTTCATAACCATTTTTTTCTGGGTGTGTAAAATGTTCTGCAGCACAAGGTTAACATTTTTTTAAAATGCCACATTTTTCAAGACAAGTTGCTGGTATTACACTTTTGTACTTCTGCATGTATTGGGTTCCAAGATGAGGGGAAAATAACCTAGCCCAAGCACCTTTCCCACCTCCGTTAAAGAAACGGAAACAAAAAACTCCCCAAGAAAATCTTGGCAACAAATCAGTAACATTTTTTTAAAGGACCATTTAGATATTATAGCTGCAGCACTTGACAAATTCACATTCATATGTTTTAGCTGTATGATTTAGGCCCTTGTTAGCTAGATTTCAGTCCTGCCTAAAACCTTTGTCAATTTGTTAGACACAAAGCAGGTTGCAACTAACTGCTTTGTCAAATCCACATTTATGTGCAAACAGTCAACATTCAGACAAAACAAAAGGTTTTTTACCAGTTAGCATCAGCATGATGAAGAATGGACTGGAAAAAGGTAAGGAATTAAGCATTTTTAGAGATGGACTATCCAGGTTGGTTGTTCTTTTGAAAGAAGAAGGTCATGTAAATCAGACTTAAATCAGTTCTAATACTATCTGGTCAGTGGAGAATGTTAAATTGCAGACTGGAATCTTTCAGGAACTCAAAAATGGCAAAACGGGTGTAACATAAATACACCAGACATTAACAGTTCAATTTGTGGATGAAAGAAAAGTCCCAACCCCTATGAATAAACACACCTACAAACAGATCCGGTAATAGGAAGAGTTTTGCAATACAAGATAATACTAATAAAACAGGAAAGATGGTTACAAAATCCCCTCTTGTAAGCGTCCTGATTACATCATGAACTTAAGATTATAAATTATTGTCTTTACTACTTCCTCTAGTGCTTTACATTCTGTTTACCAAACAGAAATAGCATGCAAGGAGTTTGTAGCAGGTGTCGCACTTTGCTCTGTGGCAGCAGCATCCCACTCAGCCACGTGCCAGCAGTGGGGCACCTCTGCAGAGCCCACGCTCCAGCCCACAGGACAGCTACGGAGTTGAGGCACAAGCTGGGGCACACAAAGAGAACTCAGATTCAGCTCTGGTGCTACATAACCAAAAGCTGCTGCTGCTTTTGAGATGCTAGTGGTTGGACAGACATTTTCCACTGCAACTACATGATGCTCTTCTAGTTTTGCATCTGTGTTCTTGAATACACTGCAACTCAGTGCCAAATTACAACTGTTCTCACAAATATTCCTCTCTAGTCAGATACCAAGTACTTTTAAAGCTGGTCTCTGTTCAGATTCAGTATAGTTTAGTTACTATCTTTAAGGGTCTCTCTAGCACAAGCCCACACCAGTATTTTAGCCCCGAGTCAGAAATTCTTCATCTTCCATCATCTCAGCCTGCACCATCTGGTGTATAAAAATATAGTCTCTCATCTTAGAGGAGCAGCTTATCTAGACACAGGTTATGGTTCTCTCTTGCTCTGTGACCAGCCTGGGGAACTTCAGTCTCGTCCACCTTCCTGCTTCACCTGGGAAGTTCTCCTTTTTCTCTTGGCTGAATGTAGTAGTTGAGACATATCCAGAGCAAAACCTCCAATGGCATGTTCGTAGTCAGGAAGACAATTCATCTCAAAAAGAACAACCAGAATGACCCCTCTGTCCTACCCTGCAAGACTACAAGAGCAAGTAGTCTCTTACTGGAAAGCTTTACAGAACTGAACAAACCATAGAAAACCTACTGCCAACATTTTGGACCCGAGGAAGATTTATTCTAACACAAAGCAGCCTTTAAGACCATATATCAGTAACTTTTCTAAAAAGTAATAATGACTTTTTCCTAATAGTACATAGGTCTTGCTAACTGCACAATGAAAGAGGGAAGCGTTTAGTTTTTTAAAATGGCCTAAAACCTACTCTCAGTTAACAACCATTAAAAAAGATCATGAAAAATTTCTGCTAGTCATTTACAGCATAAATGTATTTTTTAAACTACTACTTTTCATTGTTCTCAAGATCAGAAAGCTTTTACTCAAAACCTAAACACCAAGGTATCAAACTTGCAGGACGGTGGTGATTAATAGCTCACAGAAGAATGTGCATCTCTGAATGACTGAAAAACAAGAGGGAGAGAACAGTCTAAAAGTGACTTTGCTATATTTAGGAATAGCACAATCAATACAATACAGACATCAGCTCCACAAATATAACTCAGGTCAGTCGCCAATGCCTGAAGCCAATGCATCTGCAAAAAAGTAGTAAGTAAATAAATAAATAAATAGAGAAATCAGTCTGATAGCATAAGGGGAAAAAATTCCAATAAAAGGACTTGCCAAGCACAGAAGAAAGGCTTTCTTTATTTTGGGGGAATTTACCAAATCTCTATACACATTTAGCAATCTCTTATCTGTTCTTCACATGTTTACTTTAATTTTGCATTAGTTAACATGAGATTGTTGAGCAGTCAAAAACGTTAAGGTGATACCATGCACAGGCTCAAAATGGCAGCAAAAAAAAAATATAGAAGCAACCTAACAACCTCTACTGACAAAATAACTCTGACTTTGCAGCTCAGAGGGAAATGTTGCATTATAATCTGGATGCGATCAAATCTCTGGTGGGTTTGTAAATCATTGCTAAGAATAATCTGTCTGGTTGTTTACACTATTTAGAAGAATACTGGCGTCGACACCCAAAGTTTGATTTCCATGTTGGTCTGAACTCTTGCATCTGTAACTGCAGAATTTTGTCATCTCTATTAGTCCGACATTCTGGAACAGTCAAACAATTGTAGTTATTAGGTCTCCACAAATCATAAGTGATAACTCCCATGTAGAAAAGTTTGCAAAAGAAATTGAAAAGATAAACCCAACAACTCCACCAAAACATTTACCACCAGATTGAAAGACATCTATGGAAACAGTACTGTGGGATTTTACACTTACCATGTTATTGACTTCTGCACTGTAAATGTTCCATTCACAATGAAAAACTCTAAAATTTACATGGCCATGAAAACAAGTAGATTTGACAACTTATGGAAAGCAACAGTTTGGGTGTGGTTTGTGTTTTTTCTTTTTCAACTAAAAAGTTATTATACAGAATTAATCTTTATCAGCTAGTTTTAACATGTGCAATCGTATCTACTGGAAAGGGAGAGAGGAGAAACAACAGTTTTGAAATATTTGATTGGATATAGTTCAAACAGTCTGCAGCCCAACTCTTACAAGAAGAGGTGGTGTTATTTAATAACACTAGTCCTTTGTATGTGGCCTTGCGTCCGCTCTTTCCAGTGGAAACCACATTTATACTGTTCTTCACTCCTATGATGTTTCTGAGCCATAGCAGCTAAGAGTAAAGAACCTAGATTTGATGCTCCAAAATGCAACACCCATAAATCCATTGCTGTGGGTGGTTGGGAGTGACTAATTCAGTGCATTTAAAATTAATAATTGTACGTGCATGCTTAGAGTTTATAAGTACACATTTTTGTTGTTGCTGCTATTACAACCAAACTACGTTTAATATGGAATCACATTCTTGTTGTTCCTGCCATTACATGTGAGCTACATTTAATATGGTATTAGCTAAACAAATATAGGCATCCTCATATCTGCATTAGCTGCATCCACCCCTAGGCATTAAACTGATTTTGTTATAATTTATTTTAATACAGATATAGATGGACATTCTTTTACAGACTCTAGATAAAGCTTCAAATTTTATTCAAAATGCTTTTGAATCTTAGTTGTTTCTGACTAAGATTTGTAAACCTTGCCATACGTAGCCTCCGCCTCCTCTCATGGAAGTGAGCCCTAGATACAGGGCATTGTGTTCAAATAACTAGAAGTCACCCACATTGCTTCCTTATATTTCTTAATTTGAGCCATGGTAGTATCAGCAGAATACCAGAGAATACAACTATTTTCAAATACTCAGAAGTGGGCTCTTATCAGTAATCTAGCTCTGCTCCCATTGAAATTAGTGGGACTTTTATTATTCTCTTGAAAAAAAATAATAAAAAAATGCATGGCTCAACTCAGGAAACATAAGTAATTTTGCATAAGTATTAACAACAGATAGAGTATTCCTCTGATCTAAGAGGCCAGTTAAGACCTTCATCTAAGCCCTCCCTGATGCAGTTTCTTTTTTTACTTACTCCAAACATTACCCAAAAGTTGACATCACCCACGTGCCATAACCACTCTCCTACTACAGCAGAGAAAGAATTTTCTCCTCTAGCAAGGAATTACCAAGATGAGTAACTGATGAGCTTATCAAATGAAGACTATAATTGGTAAAGAATTACCTTATGAGGGTTACTAAGTCCCAGAGCTACAAAACCGACTGATCATTCAAGATGAATTTCTGAATTATAGCATTTCTTGATTTTAAGCATAATTGACTTGTGAAACTCATCTGGCATAAGAAGCCATGATATGACATGCTCTAGCATGCAACAATATGGAGTCATGGCTGCATACCACAAACAGACCACAAACATAAGAAATCAACACACAAGGTTATTTTAAAATATTTTTCAGAGAAACTATTTGAGGACATAGGTAAAAGGATGTGTTTGTATTAATTTTAATGGTTCCTCACATAAAAGGACAAATTTTTTAAACTGTTTTTATTTGTTTAGAACAACGAATTCCTGGAGAGAAGACTAACATTTATAGCAATGCTAGTCAAAGTATTCTGTCTCCATTCCCAGGATGATCCCTCCAACTAAGGAAAGCAAGAAACAAAAAGCCTTATATGCCAAAACCAGCCCAAGTAATTTCTATTGTTGATTTCTTTTGAAGTCAATGATACTGAAGCCTAGGGCAAATGCTAACCAACTAGGTCCTGCATTTTAGTTTTCCAAATAGCTATCCACACAAGGTTTTGAGCTTTACAAACAACTAAATCAGCCTTTTAAAAGAGTTTGCTTTAAACTGATCCAACTAAACTATGAACATGATCAAGTATTACTCAACTGCTGCCTTTCAAAAATGTAACAGTTGAAACTTCTGATTCAGATTGGGAAGAACAAGACTTACTGTTGCTCAAGGTGAGGCCCCAGGCAGTAATGCTTATTTTCTCCTCCACTTTATTTTATAAATGTATCTAAAGATCACTGTGACTGGACCAGTAAGTTGAACTATGAAAAACAATCAATACCCATCATCACCACTCACAACAGCAAACATGAGAAATATGCACATAAAGTACACATATGGTTCCTATGATATAGGCCCTTCAAAGCAAGGGTCTCTGTTTACAGGCAGTATAGCTGTTATCCATCATAGCAGCTTATGAGCACAACAGGCATTTAAAGCTGAAAATGTTCTTACCCTGGTACTAAACAAGGCAGCAGATACTTTGTGCTATTGATTTCGGCAGAGCAATCCTCTCAGAAGCATTCATATAGCAGTTTTGTTTTCAAAACTTGAGGAAGAGAAATTTGGTTTTCATAGGCCTTAAACACTTACTAGGTTTCTAATTCTAGGACTCAACCCCCTTCCCCACTCCCTTTAGAGCTATTTCAAAAGGGACAGGACCATCTGCAATCTTCTTTTGCAGAAACTTTCTAATGGAAATACCAACTTCCTTGCACACCCACTCAGATGTATACAAGCTGTGGCAATTTGTCATACAGGAATTTCACAGCATCCCAGGCTTCTTTCCCCATCTCCCACAAGCATACTAGTTAACTTCATTCTACATTCTTAAAATTTGTGACATTAATGTATTTCAGTATTTCATTTATCTCCAAGTGTCTGAGCACTGTAGTTTTGTTGAAAACTGCGTATTGAAGGAGAATTCTTTTGGCTTTTTTTTGAGTAACCAGAGATATGGAAAATTGAAAAACCTGCTTTTGGGTTGCATTAAATTTACTCTACCCTTTTTCAGATGAATTTAAGACAATGGAAATAAACTAGATACCTTACTAGTTTATTCCCAGGAAAAGATCAGACACTGTGAAAACTCTCTGCCACTTATTGTACAGTCATCAGGACCTCCCAACTCCTGATCGATCCTATTTAATTCACCATACTATAAAACTATACACTCCCTTTATACTTCACAATGGATAAACTAGATTTTTAAAAAAATAATAATTTAAAAATCCCCCTACATGCATCCCAACAGCAAAGAACAGTTTAGCTCAGCCACATCAGTAAAATGAGGTAGACAATTTTGCTGCATTGCTTTTTTAGTTACTTGACCATCAGAGCATTAACTTCCTTAAAATATATTTACATTTTTCCCCAAAAAAAGTTCAACCCACTCACACCAAATGGCTTTTACTACTTGTACACAAAGAAAAGGTATCTGGAAATATTCTGCTTTCTGGCATAGATACCTTTGAAATCAAATCAAAGTGAGATCTGGCATGTGTGTGTATGTATATACATATATAGTGGCTATTACTCACACCTTGCTATGATACTATGACTTGGCAAATACAGAGAATCAACGGCCCTCCCCCTCCTCCCTTCCACATTGTACTGCTGTACTTGGTCACCAGCAATTTGACACAGAAGAGGTTTGTAGGTATGCGCTCAGCTGGCACGCGTCCAGCCAAGGTCTGGGGAGGGAGAACTTCACAAGAGTTGCTGCTAGACGCACACAGTTGGAAGAAAGCCTGTGCGACTGCAGATTAACAGTCTACAAAAAAACCCCACTCAGACTGTGTTGGCCAGCTGAAAAGCTCGTCCCAGATTTCAAACCAGTTTGTCAGACACTAGACCTGGCAGTGTCCGAGGCTAGCGGCACAGCTCTGTTTCCAGGCTGCTTAGATAACAACTACGCAGCTAACAGGATGGACCGAGAGAAGTTATTTTAAGTCACAATTGCTAGTTCATATCTTATCAAAAGAGCTGAACGCACACAATCGTTGCTGCTAATCGCTTCCCCTCCTCTTCTGAAAGAGCAACAAGAATTTGATTCATGGCAACTAAAGATAGAGTAAATAGTACCAGGTGAAGGGTTAGGTGCACTCTGCTGCTGAAACCACCCCAGTGAACTCCAGCACCTCCCACTCTTCTTGCAGGCAGTCCCACTGAAACAGGTTTGAACCACATCTCTCTCTTGTACAAATACTTAACAAGCCTCTTTCTTACAGCACCAAAGGATCCAACCAAACCACCATGTGGTGGCAGCGCTTAAAGCCAAAGTCTGCACAAGCAGCCCTCTCTCTTTAGCTGTGGGCTGGGTAGTCCCAACTGCGCACAGAGGGTGGCAAAATACTTTGGACTTTAAAAGCAATCACTGAGTGTCAGGAAGAAGTGTTAGAAATCACAGTGAGAAGGAAAATGGGCACTACTGCACATCAGGGGAGGCAGAGCTTCAGAGGTGGTCAGTAGCGGGATGACAGAGAGGAAGATATTCTCCATTCGCAATACACAAACTAACTCTAATATGAGAGCAAACACCAATGTCAGATCCAATATTAAAAGTCATTGCCATAGCACAGAATATTCTTCAGCAGGCAAGGTTAAGTGTTGAAAGACAGCCTGCCCTTGCTACGAGTTCATCTGAAATCAAAATGCTGAATGAGGAAGTTGGGCATAAAAAACTAAGTATGTTTTTACTTGCATGACTCCTTATACAGCTACACCTCGGCAGTGGATTTCTCTTAGATCAGTCACACCGTTGTTACTAACAGCAGAGACTGGTCATGATAAATTTTATGGTCCCATACTGGTGGCACCTACAGTTTAGAAACAATGGTCCCATCAATCCTCCGGACCCACTACTGGCTACCAAATCCAGTATTTTCCATCGAGTATTTAATGAAATTAATTTTAATAGGATTTGATAGACCAGCTGCAATCACTTACTGCGACCTTTTAGACTACTGTGACTTTCAGAAGTCAGGCAGTATGTTACTTATTTTATTTATCATGAGAAAACCCCACTTGCTGTAAAAAGGTACATATGGTACCCAACCACCATTGAGAGGTAAAGAATTGGGTGCTTTCCAGCTTTCGATACCAGATTCCAGAACATTTTCTTACATTTTTGGTAACTAATTGTCAAAGAAGCTAACGTGAGGCTTTGTCTTTCTCTAATACTTACATTATGAACTTTTTCCCCTCTCCCTGAAAGAAAACCCATCAAAAGGTTGCAGGATTTTTATTTTTTTTTTCTGGCAATAAGATGCTGCTCTGAGACTGTGCCACACACAAACTGCATGAGCAGCCAACTGCTGAGTGGGAGGCTCATTAAAGAGGGCCATTTGCTTGCCATATGTCTCTTTCTTCTAGACAGACTAATTCTAGTCATTAGTTTTAACCAGAAATGCAGATTTGCAAAGTAACTTTTTTTTTAAAACGGTACCAGAAATTTTCCTAAGCATCAGAGTATCGAGAACCACTCAGTGCTCAGAGTGAGTTACCAGTTAGAAATGAGAGCCTCAATCCCAAAGCGGGACCGGCAGAGTGCCTCATCCTTCCAAGGCCAGCGTTTCCCAACCTCCTGTAAGGGAGCCCCAGTCCCACCACCTCTTCCTGCTCCTGCCCTCCACTGCCACCCAGGCTGCTCCTGCTATTGTCTCCTGCTTCCCCCCTCATTCCTCTCCCTCCCTACTGCTGCCGTAACATTTCCTCCGCTCATTCCCACACCCAGCAGGATGACTACAGGAGTATAAGCTGACAAGATCAGCCAAGCTTGTCTGCCATTGAGAAGTCTGCGCACTGTGCTCCCAGCTTGGGGAGGCAGCACGTCTGCCGCCAACCTAGAACAGCTCTTGCAGACCTTTGGGCCCATGCTGGGTATCTTCAGCAGCGTGGGTACTACCACACCAGTAGACAAACACAGGTGACCCACAGGCATTCATAGGCTTCCTGCAATGTAGTAGCGGTCAGGCAGCAGGAATCAAATTGACAAAAAGGAAAACAACCAACCGACTGAGGTTTTCAAGTGCATCTCTCAGCCTCTTTTTTAGAATCAGAAAAAGCAGTTTTTCAGATAGGAACATATGCATACTAGATCTTATTATAAATGTCAGTCTCTCTTCTATTTACATACTGTTTTAAGACACTACCAGTCTGAAGTCAAACTCAGGTTCTCCAATGATTTTAGTTAGAAAGTTTGTCTAAATTCACATTATGTTTCTATAGCAACTGTCCTCCTGGAGGATCCAAAAGCACTCCATAGGAAAAAACTGATACCACGAACAGTTACAAGTAATGACCAGTTCCCCCATCCAACATACCAACAATGTTCTAGAGAAGGCTAAAGCTGATTTGCTATCACACTGCAACTCTCATTCCTACTCAGAGTATTTCTCATCCCACACCCCAGGATATGCTGTAGCCCTTCCCCTATACCGACTCTGAGGGATGCAACCTTCCCAGCAGCTAGTTCTGGGTTTCCAAGTCACACTTGTAAGAATCTCTCAACTCAGGCCCACAAATCTTAAATACAGCACTAGCTGGTTTGGTTTGTTGTTTTTTTTTGAGGTGCCATTTGTGTAGCAAATGTCTTAATTCCACCCACCCCCCACCCCCCACTTTGAACCACAGTAATTAAATTAGATGGGATACAGTAGCTAAAGAACTGGATGATGTAAAACTACCCTGTCCATCCATCTCACCAAGGTTTCACTTTTCCCGTCAAGCTTCACAGGAGTCCCACTTGACTACACAGCCTTTATTTTTCAAGTTTGGAAATGCACAGGGCCATGCAGCATTTCATCAGAGACAGCTTTCCCCAGTCACTACTTCCTGCTGAACACTTTCTCCTCCATAGATACACATCTCACACTTGCCTATGTTCAAAAGGTTATTAATGGTAAAAAAAAAAAGAAAATACCCCAACCAACACAAAAAACCCTAAACAAACAAAAAAACCCAAACAAAGACATGAACCCACAAACCTGTTCTGACAGAAGACAACAAATGCACTTCCCATCATTTTGATTAAGTCCTTCAGAAACATTCAGATGTGATCGTACACCCTAATCACATGTCCCTCTTCCTTTTTCGTGCACACATACAGCCATAGTGACAAAAACAGGACCTTTCACATGATGAGCTGGTACACACACACACTAAAAGAGGGATCAGGTGAGCACCATAAAACAAGGCAACAAGGAACAGACGCAGCTGGCTTGAATTACTTCAGCCACCCCAATGCAGCCAGCCAGCCTTGGCTGGCTACTCCCAGTCTACTGCAATACAGAATTCATGTGAGATGAACTGGAAAAGGTTGAACCGGTGACAAATATTCAGAGAGCATGCTGTGAAGGTGACTCCCCCGAAAAACATAGCCTTCTTAGCATTTAGATTTAAAAGGTCTTTCTTACTCTACATAGGCTACCAGCCATCCAAGATAACAGTAGCATCTGTCAGTGTTGTAGATTTTGTGACAGGTGGCTCACCAGCCAGGCGTTGCTAGTTTGAGGACACCCATGAAAGCCCCTGTACAGTATACACATGTACACTGTATTTCCTTCTTTGCCCCTGCTCTGCCTGCCTTTGGGATCAAACTGCGCACTCTGGTTCAGAAGAAGAGTTGAGTCTCACCTGCAGTAAAGGGAACGAGCAGAAGAAATGGAGCTTCATGTCTGTACATAAAACTATGAGGGAAACAAGTACAGGCTTCAGTTTCCCTCTAACGCTTAGGCCCTTCAGAATGAGAAGTTAAATACCCATGTTTCTCCTACCCAGTTAATAATGGTCACCTTTGCTATTAGAGTTAATAGCTTCCCCCCACACATGCTGAAACAAGTTAATCTCTGCCAACTGAGAACAGAAAATCTCTGCACAACAGCTCACAACAGAGGAAAAAAAAAAAGCCAGTTTTTCCACTCCTCGAAGTTTCAAAGCTCACATAAGTGCCTTTCCCTGACACAGCAGAATTACTGTCTTGGATCACAGGCTAAATTAAACACACAAATTACATTCTCCATATAAACAGAGTTATACATGGCTTAAATAGCATGGTTTTATTTTCCTATTGGCACCAATTGGTACAGTAGTTCAGTTGAAGCTTAAGACATCTGTGATGTCAGTTGCTTTAATAGGCAGCACTGACGTGACCGGCTCTCGTTCCCAGACGCGAAGTGTGCTGGTTTCCATGGGGAGGATGCTGACCGAAGAATTCCTACTGCACTTCCTATCAGTTGTTTTGAGCAGCAAACACTGGCTCCAGGGGGAAGAAAAAAAAAAAGTCTGTTTGGGCATCCAAAAATTCACAAGATGACATCATCCTGTACGACAGATTTCTCTGCAGCTTTCTTCCCAAACGCACGCGACCCATCAAAAACCCTGCTCTACATTCCTGCCAGCTGGGTTCTGTATTTACAGAAGAGAGAGACATTCATAATTTTTGCTTAGCTTGTTTGCCATGTTAGCTCAGTTGTAACAGTTCCCCCTCCAGCCCCAAGAAGCAAAATGGACAGTCAGCCTAAAAGAGATTTCTTAGACTAATCATAGGAAGCTCATGACAATTTCTTCTATCCCAAATTTCCATGCAGATTTAGACCATGTAACAAGTCAGAATATCAAGCAAAGGAAAAAGAGGGGATGAACCTGAGACAATGTGAAACCAAAGGCAGAAGAGACAGCCAAACGAAGTTTAAAATAAAAAAATGTATGCAGTAAACCACACCCAAATCCCCTAAACATTAAGGATTGAACTTCTCTGTGAAAGTCTTCATTTGGTACTCTAGCATGCACTATGATCAAGGTATGAATCAAGGGGTAGTTGTACTGGTGACTGCATCATTCTTCATAAAGATTTCATAGCAGCGACATGTGCTTGTTTTCTTCTGCACCTGCTACTCTGTTCACATGAAAACACAAACACCAACTTCATGCACAAGAGTTATGCAAGAGATTAACAGAAGACATCATTATCCATATCAACTATCAGCTCAAAACATACCACTTTTCAGCTTAAACAGATTTTATATAAATTTTTCCTCAGGGTTTGCACAGAAGAGAAAGCATGGTTTTTTACTGATTAAACAGTGACCGTGGCCTTTACAACTGCCTTGTCTTTATTCTCTTCTCCCATCAAGGGTCAACTTCGAGGCCAGATGGATGGTGTTAAATCTGTGATATTCCTACTTTAGGAAAACAGGTGTGAAGTTCCAGACTTGCAATTACAGACTACAGGCTAACACATCCTCTTCGAGCCTCTAACTACCCTTAAAGTTTTTAATTGTATGGTTTTTCTACACGCCTGAACATCTACTTCAGGGTAGGAAAGGGTGAAGCAGCTTCACACTTAATTCATGCCTTGTTCAGTGCCTAGAAACAGGCAGCTCATCCCTACCCCAACCTCACTGGCAGGAGCTTAACAACTGGGTAGGCTGTAGTATTCATGCGTCTCCTCCCCCTTAAATCCTGAAGCTATACCTCATGAAAGAGGAGAACAGCTTTCTCTTTGGAACTCAGGAGCCACATTCCCAGTTTCCATGTAGCTAGTACTTAGGGCAGCCTCAAGTGGTCGGAAATGTGGGATCAGACCGGAACCTTGAGTGCAGCCCTAAATACACCTTAAATTCCCACTGGGGATCAGCCTTTTCCTCTCAGCTTCCTAGTGTTTAACTTAGGCAGCTTTTAAGGCCCTTCTCCCAAGCACTTAAGTCTTTCTAGCATCATGCAAATGAGCCCAGTGCTCCACTGTACCAGCCAAGAGCTAAGGCAAAGTAATTCAAGCAATAGCAAGCAAATCCTGTGTGATTTAGCCCATCTCCCAGTCTTCCGAGGACCAGTTTCTTGGCTGCTATTCTAACTTTCCCTCAACTGCAATCTTTCAAAAAGTCATCCTCCCCAGTTTATTTCTTTTGTACAAGCCTCTGGAGTTTTTTCCTAACTGATGCAACTCTGATCAGCTTCTTTGCTGCCCACAGAGATCTGAAACAAGCAAACAAAACAAAAAAAACCCACCTTACAGTGAATGCTTGTAACATTGCAAGTTTGCAGACTTAGTCCAAGAGGAACATGCAATACTTGAATCACCAGTTGTAAAAGCTGCAAGTTTTCCCTCTCTCCTCCTACTCCCTTTCCTTGCTCAGAAATAAAACACAAGAAGTTCAATGCTGAGGCAAATCTTAAGGTTTTTTTTTTTAAACAAGGGTAAGATTATACTTGTGCTGAAGTCAAAGTAGAGGAGAGCAAGCCAGCTGTATCTAAAAGCTTACACTGCTTTCCACCTAGTACCTCAATGAGACAGTATTGAAAAATATCACTATCACCACAAGCTTTTGTCTCCTTTAAGGCATC